>QAXH01005246.1:0-31968 GCA_004335635.1 Chloromonas sp. AAM2
CCGCGGTCCAGCTCTGTACTCGCCTGGGGCGGCGGCGTCTTAGGCCTGTACCACAACGTAATGAGGCAAAGATGATGCAAGGCCACCTGTGTAATACTGTATGCACCACAGTGCACCCGCTGGGGTCAGTGATTGCCTGCTGGTGTGTGTGATGGAGCAATTAATCGGCGCGCTTGCTGGTCTAAAACCCAGAGATGCCCAGCCCACATCAATATTGCACCCTGCAGAATGCCATTGATACCTCTGCCAAGTTCTAAAGAATTGAACCCAGGCGACTGATTTTTCCATTTTGCCAAGAAGCAAAGCACAGTATCTAACCAGGTGGCACGTGAGAGGTCAAGCATGTCATGTGCGAGAGGTACGTCGGGTCACACGTGCGGCTTACCGGTCTCCTGGCAGGCAGTACCATCCCCTGTCATCCGTGGTGACCACCCCGCAGCTGGACAGCACCTGGAGGTACGCAGCCAACTCCTCGACAGAGGCACTAAATCTGGCAACACGCATGGCATACACACGCATGCATGCGGGTCGGTTGCAGGAGACAAACAATGCATCGGTTGACGGGAGCAATGTATCAACCACGCCTTGCAATGCTTCCTTAGCGTTGCCAACGCTCCTCAATTGTGATTGTGCACTACGGTGGCAAAATGCTTCCGTCGAGCCAGGGCTGTCCACCCCTCCTGGCCCAACCGGCCTAGCAAACATTGCACGGCCTGATTCTCCCTGCAGCTGACATCGGTATCGACATCCGTGGACATACGCGTGTCATACATCCACTGGCCTGCCCTCACCTGGGCTCCATGTGTGAGGTAGTGTAGCGCAGGATGTTCTGCAGCCGCTCCACCGGCAGCGCTGCATGAAGGCAGTGTCAACATGAATGGGTGAGTCTGGGTGGGCATGATCGACAAGCAGAAGATGATGTTGATGCATTGCTCGACTGTGAGCAATGGCTTGAATGCTCAGGCCGGGCGTCAAAAGCTAGCTTCAAATGGTGACTGCACAATGGCATTGCAAATGTTCCGTGGGCGTGATATCTGTCCCATACCTGCAGATGACACTGGCTGCAGACAAGGGGCACATTGATGCACAGCAGTAGAGCAGTGCGCACAGTGGGCACACACATGAGACCGACCCAGTCTTAGGACATGTGACCTTCAAACACGTGTGCAAAGAGGGTGATCGGGGGTCTGACTTGCCTGAGAAGCTGGAAAGGAGACCCAGCATCTGTGACTCATACAGCCGCAGTGTTTGCACTTCAGGTGTGAGCTGGCTTGGCTGTGGTGCAGGTGGTTGTGCAGGGCTGACCCCGTTGGCAGGCCTGGTGTCTGTTCCAACTGCCACTGAGCCTGAGCCAGTGGTGGCCGTAGCCACCACCCTGCTCCCATGCTGTAGACGTGGTCCTGAGGCAGGCAGGACAGAGAAAAGGTCAGGACACCATTGTGCCCTTGATAAACACCAGTGAGCAGGTGAGATTGCAGCGGCATTGCAGAAATTATCGTACTATGCTAACCCTAGCGCGGGTGACCCATGGTCCGGGTGACATCGGCGCCAGGCTGGCGGCATATGCCCAATGGATGGTCGCTCACTGGAGGTATGGCGCTTGCGAGAGGCTTGAGCAGGAGCAGTAGTTGGAAGGAGCGTGGCGATGGGCCGAGTGGCTGGCCCGGTCCTGCCAGCCGCTGATGCCTTGGTGGCACCGGCAGATGGAGTTGCACTCATTGCGGCTGTCAATGTTGTAGATTTGATGTTGAGCCTTGGCTGGTTCAGAAGCAGACGGTCATCAGTGGTTCCGCTCCTTTGGTCTCACCAATCTTGCGGCTTGCGCTCACTCAGCTGACTCTTGGGTCTTTTGGCATCAGATGGTTCCTGAGCCAACAGATTGCCCGTCGCTGAGCGATTGCCGGTCAATGCGTAGGCAGTGCAAGGTAGAATTTGCAACCTCTCTTGATGGTAGGTTTCCGGTAAAAAGTTCGCCGGTACCAACTTTCAACGATGCAGCAAATCCTGGTGGCAGCACATTGCCCGTACATTTGCATGAACTTTGCGATGCACGTTGATTGCTTGCCAGAGCATGACATTCGGCTGAGCGAACATGGACCTTCGACACGTATTTGACATTTCAGTGCACTCAACGCAACAGATGCCAGCAGGCTGCTGGACGTGCCGTTGAGAACTGGCAACCACGCTGTTGCAACTGCAACTCATGTTCAGTGGCCCTGACCTAGCTCGAGCAGCCAGAATCTGCCATGCCTCTGCTTGGACGCAGACAAAAAGGAAAGGGTTGCCTGGAACAGTGTTGTCAGTGTTGATGATCTGCAGGCATGCAATTCCCTGAGGATTCGGCATTCGGCAAAGGCGAGTAAGCGGCTGAAGGGGTTGCCTTGGTGTAGCGCAGCCGCTCCACCGGCAGGGTTGCATGAAGGGCAGTGTCAACATGGATGGGGAGGCATGGGCGGGCATGGCCGACAAGCAGACGGCAATCAGGAAGTCTGTTGATGCACCGCGCAGTTGTAAGCTATGGCTTGAATGCTGTCCCATAACTGGTTGTAATGATCACACTGGAGGGCCTCTAGATTCCACATTTTCCGCCTGCCCGTTCATCAACCTCGTCCTTTATTGACTGAAGAAATGAGGGCCTAACAGCACAGGCAGGAAGTGTAGGCACACCTAGACATTTGTAAAGCTGCAGCACTATGCCGACAGCCGTGATGGAGTGAGACTGTAAGTGGAGTTTGAAAGGCACCATTGAAAAGATTACGAGAAAGCTACAAGGCGTGCTCATGATTTGCCTGAATGGCTTGCGCTTCTATTGCTACTACTGGTGATTGAGTGAGAGTGAGAGGAAAAGTGCTGGCAACCGTGATAAAACTGTGCTCTGATGACCAATTCTCGCCCCCCAACATATTGCACACCGGCGGAATGAAATTGATCGCTCATCATCATACTTACAACACGTGTCATATGCACAACGCATGGCCTTTGCGATTAGAGGCAGTATACAGCTTTTACGTGTTTTTGTCACGCGTGCTAGCAGTGTGAAGCGTTCCTGAACAAGCGTGTGGGTGTTCCTTGCCAGACGACTGCACGCAAACAATTCAACTCATTATCACTGTTCACCTTTGGCCATTCAATACCCGCTGATCTAAGTGCACTACCCGGTTAATGGATATTCATTGTATCCAGCTTTGCCGCGCAGTCCCTGGAGGTTGGCAGGCAGTCCCTTTCACTTCTTGCCTGTGCTGGACTGCAGCAACAACAGGCGGCAGAGCATAGGGCAAGGGTGCTCAGGCATGAGTTCATCAGAAAGCAGCCCATGATCTTTATCAGCGCAAGAACACTACTCAACAATCCCCAAGCCAACGCCAACACAGACGCTGGGTTGGCATGCACAGGCATGGAAGGCGTCATGCTGTAGCATAGAAGTCATGTGTTGAGTCAATACAATGGAGATACAATGTTGAACGTATTAGGCGGTTTGCCTGTTTGCTGAAATGCAGTGAACACTTTTGAACTATCATAGCATGCTGACCTGCACGGCGTCGTACGCTTGCTTGCTCAAACGCTCAATGAGCTCAGTGACATTCTCTCCCAAGTAAATCTGTGGAAAAGAAGCAAGCAGCGCATGCTAACACGGTGGTCGTTAAATTCCCCTTTACTAGGCTGTAGCAGTGGAATGCAATGTTTGCTGCAGAAGTCTGATTTTTCTGCAGTATAAGATTTGTTCATTTGCGTGGACGTGCTTCATGGTGTGCACTCCCTCCTTCTTAATTTGTGCAAAAAGTCAAGTTGTTTGTATGCAAAGCTCCCAAAACAAAGTGCAAGTGCAGTGCTGCCTGTGCTTGTGCATCGTGCAAAAAAAGAAGGGTCGACGACCCCAGCTCGACCGCATGCCCTCTTGCAAGCGCAGGTGGCGAGATCCGAGGATGGTGTCACGCCTTTGGTATTGAACAACTGCCATATGACATGGAGATGTGGGTTAGGATGCGCGCAGCAGGGGCATGCCTGGAGCAATGGTAAACCATGACTGCGACCTTTTCAAGCATACGATGTGCGCAGCCGTGAGCAATGTGTGGAACCAAATGCCATGCGCTGTCGGCTCACCGTCTGAACCAGAGCTCCTCGCAGTGTCTCGTTCTTGATAGCCTCGGGCTTTAGAACCAGCACTCCATGTCGCTTAAGAGCACCAATGGTGACACTAGTGAAGACGACCTGACTTGCACTCCAGGTAAGCCAGCCCTGAAAAGAGGCATGTAACACGGTTGCTTGGTCTGTTTTAGTTGTTGGCAGCGATGCTTGGAGTGCCAGCATAGCTCCCATGTGAGTCTGTGTCGTAAGCATGGCAAACTCCGCCAGTACACTGTAACCTTGTAAAGACAGCAAAGTTCGACATGGGCCACAGCTGGGATGGGTTAAGCACGCATTGAACACCAGCAAGGCCGGTTTGACATGAGCATGAGCGACATGGACCTTTACCATTTTTCCGACAGCGCTCCGGACTTCAGCGGGCGATCGCCAGACGCTGTGAGCAACACCCTGAATACGCTTTGCATGCAGACATGTAGAGCTGCTTGAGATGCCAGGGCACCGCGACAACGCTACTGTAACGTCCGAGTCTCTCATTTTTTCTCTCTCTCTCACAGCATGGCGAATGTTGGACATCCATCAGTTATTGCACGTTCAGTTTTCTAAAAATGTGCAAGAGCGCCTGAATTGCCAGTCTGACCGGTTGGTTGCATTTTCTTGAGCATTGCCAGTTGAGGCATGGCCGTCTTTCGTGCATCTTTCATCTTGTCCGAGGCTCAGTAGATTTTAGCTAGCTGCAAGCTCATAGGCAGCATGGTATCACGCACACAAAGTATCATAGCCTTGTCTTAGGCTTGGTACGATTGCATCTATCTTAAAGCGACGGGTTTCCTGTTCAATCTATCTCCCTATGCAGCATGGGGTCCATCCAGAACATTATCAACCTTGTCCCTTGTGAGTGCAGGAGGCACAGGCGAAGGCAAAGGCAGCTGGACATAACTAAAGAACCCTCCGTGTGCCATTACAGGCTGTGGGGACGGCCTCCGGGCTCTCAGTTGCACGTCCTGGCATCGACGGCACATGCATCACTACAATCGACGTCATCATGATCGACTACTCATATAGGCATGATCACACCTCATGATGATGAGCTGTCATGCACCCTGGCATCAGGCTAAAGCTAAGACTCGCTTTTGTGACTGCGCATGTGTGAAACAAGGGCGGCTTACGACTTGAACGGCTTCTGACGCTTTTCACAGTGATACTCAGTCAGTTTGTCTTCTTTGTCTTCTGCTGGCTTCTTTGTTTCTGTCACTTGTTCTCCTCTCAACTCCTTCTCTATTCCATCCAGCACAATGTCATTCAGAATCGACATTGACTGTCTTAGATGGGTTCTAATCTGCTTTACTTTGTTGCCATAGTCACACAACATCAGCTCAACTTTGCGCATGATACTTAGCGCCAGGACGCCGGAAAAGTGGCAAAACAGGGGGCTTTTAGTGGGGTCCTATTCCATGGGCCAGATAGCCACTGTGTCGCCATTTTACACGTTTCGGGCTGGATTCGAAGCCAGACCATCCTTTTTGGGTCTTTTCGCCCGAAATCCGCCCCACCTCTGTCAGAAGAGTTCTGAAGAGGCACTGTTTGCAGAAGAGAGACACTGCACACTGCAACAAACACTTCAACACACTGCAACAAACACTTCGACACACTGCAGAAGCCCTCATGCAGTCGTAAGATATGTTGAACAGCCCTTGAAATTGTGCAAAGTCATCGGCCATATGTCTATTTTTGCGTTTGAAGTCCAAAAGCCACCCCTCTTTCGGCGAAAATCTGGGTCAAAAATCTATGTTGGAAGTCTTGATCGCCCCATTGCAGTGTGAGTCTGTCAGTGAGACTGCGCCTTGAAGTGTTTTGGCGTAGAGGGGTCCATCAAATGGGCGAATTTGCGCTTCGGGCATTGTCCGATTGGACAATGCCCGAGGCTGTTGCAGGACGTGGACCGCGTGCTGGGCTGAGCCATACCAGTACAACCACCACACCATGCCGGCACATTACGAAGAGCATCGTCCGAACCTGCTGGCAACAAGTTCTGCTAGCAGTTAACTCAGAAATGGGTTCTCAGGTGTGACCTACATTAGGCGGCATGTGTCTAGTGCCCAATGAAGCGCTGCAGATGTCTCAGTCGGGGGGTGGAAGGCTTGGCTACCTCCCCAAGGAGGCGGGTGGCCAGTTGAGGCACGGATCGAGCTACAAGTGGGTGGCCCACACAGCAATGGTCCGAAATCAAGACAAGGATACTGTGCTAAAAGCAAGTGGGCATCTCGCATGCATAAGCCAGATTGGTCAACCTGGCGCACATACAAATAGCATGCCAGCAGCACAAGGAGTGTTGTTTATATCCAAACAAGTGCACATTGCAAAGCCTTGGCACATCATTTACGCTCAATTGCTGCAAAGGTAAGACACGGGAAGCACCAAATCAATTGTGTCAAGGCAAGCCCTTGACAAAGTTCTCCACGATCTTCATTCCGTTTTGTGTGATGATGCTCTCTGGATGGAACTGCACGCCCTGGATGTGTGGGTGCTGTTTGTGACGCACGCCCATGATAGTGCCATCCTCGGTCCAGGCAGTCACCTCCAGATCAGCAGGCAACGTGTCCTGCTTGATTACCAGACTGTGGTAGCGAGCGGCCAGGAAGGGACTGCAAGGCAGTGGCAGTACTACTAGGTCAGACTGCTGCACCACAACTCAAACTCAAGCAAGTTGGACTCTGTGCGCCATGACACAGCGACAAGATGATACAAAAAGACAGCTTTCTGCGCTCAACATCACAGGTGAACCTTAAGCTGCTGATTGAAAGCCAACGCTGCCAGGCACATTCTGATGTACACAGATGATGATGTTGTGTGTGGCCATGGCCTTGCTGACTCACTTCGGCAATCCTTCCAAGAGGCCTGTGTTGGTGTGGAACACTTCAGACGTCTTGCCATGCATAACTCCGCAGGGTGCTCGCACAACATCACCTGCAAGTGCAAATGCGCACCGTGCACGTGTCATGCCTTGTCTGGGCACAGTTAGCACGCGATGGCCAGCACTGTACAATGTTTCTTGTTCCATAATTCTTACACATCTTTCGCATGGATAGCCAGCCTGCTATGGTGTGCAATTCCAGCAGGCGCAAGCTGCTTCCTTGCAGACCAGTCGCCGACAAGCGGCAGCTGCTGTGGCCAACAGACAGGCAATGCTCGAGTCTCCACGCCTGCTGGTGGGGCTCCAAATCAAATGAGCAGCGTGACTGCTGGCTCACCTCCGAACGCTTCCCCTATGCATTGATGACCCATGCAGACGCCAAACAGAGGCAACTCAGGCCCCAACTGCAGCACTGTTTGAAGGGAAATGCCACTGTCCACCGGCCGTCCTGTAACAATCAGAAAACAACAATCAATTCTTTGGGATTGGCAGGGCACGTACGACAAATGTGCATTGGCTATTGAAACCCAGCTGGATGTTTCTGACCATCACGCGCGTTTCACCTGAATACGAGCACAGTGTGAGCAGTGTGAGTTGGAATCGAATGGCCGCAACTCACCTGGCCCTGGTGATACAAGGATGCCTCGTGGGTTCATTGCTCGGATCTCATCCACAGTCTTTTCATCGTTCTTGTACACGACGATGTCACATCCCAAGTCTCCCAAGTACTGTGTACAGGGCAAGCACCAGGCGTGCATGAGCTGCCGCACCCCAGTCACCCTTGTCCATCCAATTTGCATGTGCTCCTACCTGGCATAGATTGTAGGTGAAGCTGTCATAGTTGTCAATAACCACGATTGGACCGCGAGCAGCGCAGCACGTTGCGGGCCTGGCCACAGGGGGCCTGACACGTGCTGTTGCAGGCCGCGAACGAACTGCGAGCATGCAAGCGGCCTTACTCTGATAATGGCTGAAGCAGAGAGCAACATAGACTGGAGAGGTCAACCCAAATCGAGAAAGATAAAGAACGGCGCGGATTCGCACGCTATGCATATGTGTGTACCTTGAGGCACGCCAGCTGTGCAGCATCGCTTGCTCCCGATGCCTGCCTGCCTATGCCACAGCGATGACATCGCCATCCTCTGGATCTACGCCTGGCTTGCAGAGCCTTGGCTCTTAACACGTGCCCAAGAAGTGTAAGCCTGCCTGGCTGCCTGTACCACTGCCATACGCCGCATCCAAATGTCTGCACGTTTCGGAGCGGTTATTATGGATTCATTGCCAATGGTGTTCCACTAAGTAAGTGTTATGTGGTAGTTGTTCATATGTACACTGTCTGATTTACTAAGTGACTGCAGCAGGCCACGTTTTGAGTGCAGGCCACGTGGCAGGGTGCTGCATGGCGCTGCCCAGGAGCGTGGGCCAGTGCAGCACACTCCGGCCAGCCACGAAGAAGCTCAGGGCGCAACATGTGCCACGTTTGCCCCTTCATGTCACTGCAACAAAGGGGCATGGAAGTTCTCAAGATGTACCACTCACTCTCTTACACGGACAGGTTTGTTCTCCGTTGTTCGGATGACAGAGGCCCAGATGCTATTTTCTTGCCTGACCTACAATGGGCTGATGGCAACGCCTGGGTCACACTTTGCCCTGCATGTGCAGCGCACCGACCGCTGCACCGCATTGTGAACAGCATGCCGTGCAACCATCCCTGCTGCATGCAGTCTTCTCCATGGCCAGCACCAAACACCACAGTCCGCGAGCGAATCGGTGTCTACACTCAATTGCAAGGCGATGACTTCCGGTGCGGCTATTCATGGCTGAGTGCAGTCTCTCACAGCATTGGCAGGATGTGACGTTGCAGAGCAGAAGTTTGGATGGCGTGCAGATAGTTAACCAGCTGGGACAGCAGATTTGCACCTGTCCAGTGCCCACCTGTAACAACGGTCACATTGGAGTCTGTCTTTCGCCAACTCTTGCTGTGCAGCCACCCCCTGGATCAACAGAACACAAGCCTATTGAGGGCCATCCCTGGCCTAGAGGTCATTGCGAAAAACCTTTTAGGTAAGCTACAGCCCTGACACCTGGGCACCATGGATTAATTTGCTATTGTATTTGTACTTGTGTTTGACGGCATCGGGGAGGCTGCCACTGCTGAGCACGACAAGGAAGCATCCTGCCTCCAAGCATGTTGAGTTTGAGGCGTTGTGTTTTGCTTGAATTTTAGACCCTGGTTGAGGAGCAAGGCACCACGGAGCCCAGAACAGCATCAGTGCGATGCGCGTGACGCAACAGCATCCTTTGAGCATGCTGCCTGCTCTAGCCTCCACACTACGTCCCTGTGCCAACCCCTTCAGCCTTGCCTGCATTCATGTTGCCTGTGGTAGTTTGCACTGATCGTAGCGCCAAACCTCACATCATGCCTGCAGGTCCTGCTGCTGAGCAGGTTCTGCTGTTAGAAAACATCGCCACATCCGTCAAAGTTGGCCCGGAACAGCTACCCAGCATCCATCGACTGCTGACGGAAGCGGTGAGCAGTCGCATGCCAGCAGTCATCAACATCGCCATACTCGTACTCATCATTATCATCATCATTACATGGCTTATCATGATTTACCGCATGGCTTGTCGTACTTGGAGCATGTGATGTGCTGCATGTGTCTGTACCTGAATGCGCATACCTGGGCTGCAGCAATGGTCGCAGCAAGGCGCTGTGAGAAAGGCGTCCATTGAAGCTGCCGAACGTGTACGGAGGGCACTCAGGAGCTCTGACCGATAGAACGGACGGTGCGCAGCAGCAGAGCACTTACAGGGGGTTTGCAGGATAGCAAAGGCGCATGCACTGCTTGCCTTGTGCAGGCCAGGACACTGCAAATGGAACCTCCAGAGCTGTACGTGCGACAGGTATGTTCCATGCCATGCACCCATCAGCCAACATGCTGCTGGCTGGGCCATGTCGCCCTGATCAACATAGCCATCGCTGATAGCAGCGGCCGGAGCAGGGGTGGGCTCAGCTGGAGCAGGGGTGGTAGCTGGCTCGCTGTCAGCGGCTGCAGGGAACTTCGGCCAGACTGGCATGACCAAACCGGTTGATACCCTTACTTATAAGCAGTCACGTGACTGTGCATTGGCAGGTGCCGTGCAATCATCAGCAACGTACATTGTTTCACCTTGCTGTGCCCAGGATGTGTATCGGCACGTGCCAAGCAGCCATCAGCCAAAATACACCGCCTACGACCTTACGACCTTGCTGTGCCGGCTGGACATGCCTGACCATGGACTGCTCCTGTGTACGCCATGCTGCAGAATCCTGTGCCCAATGCATACACGCTCGCCATTGCGGGGCGTCAGCCGTTCATAGTGGTGCATACTTCGCTGTTGGAGTTGCTCACACCTCGGGAGCTGCAAGTAGGTCACACATGGGTGGTGGTGGACTGGGCAGAAAGGGTATAGGCTGCATGACGAGGAAATGGTTTGCATAGGAAAACGCGCATGGAGATCACTACCGTACTGCAACTTGCATGTATACCGTAGCGATGGGCATCTGACTATCCATACATGGCAGTAACAAGGCATGGGGCATGAGGCATGGCTGCTTGCATGCCAGCCATGCATGTTCAATTTTTTTATGCGTAACACTTGGCAAGGAAATGGTTTACATAGATATACGGTCACGAAGAGCACTGCATTTTGCATGTTTAGCCATGGGTCTTTTTGGCAGGTCATGACCCAACCCAGTAGATGAGGCTTGGGAACTGAGTTGCTTCTGCATGTTTGCTGCTTGCATGTCAGCCCTGCATGTGGATGCATCCATGCATAGACCTTATTCACGTGTGCCGACGCAGGCTGTCATTGCACATGAGCTGGGTCATCTTAAGTGTGACCATGGGCTGTGGCTGACCGTAGCCAATGTGCTTGCATCAGGCACAGTGAGTAGGGGTGTGCGGGAGGTGAAGATTGTGACCTACATGAGTTAAAGTTCAGAGAAACCGTGTCTGCGCGTGCACCATTTAATAGCACCAAGGGTTAGCTAGCGAAGTGACGCACACTATCAGCAACCGACATCCAACATAACATAACATAACCCACCTAGCGAAACGTTGCTCTGATTCACACTATCAGCAACCAACTCCAAACATAACACAAACAGCCAGTGCGAAGCAGGTGTCCTTGCCTCCTAATCGCCGCTCTGTCTTCAGATAGTGAAACATTGTGTGTGGACATTGTCCACAAACAGTCATGGCGTTGGATGCTGAAAAGGCTGGACCTTTGCACACTCGCTGATATTAGTTGCCAAGTTGAGAAGTTGCTACTCGGACCTGCCAATGTGGCGATTTGTAGCAGGACATCACATTTGCTAACCTGGAGGCATGCTTCCCTGACCCCATGTTGTGCCTCACATGGCCCGCCCGCCCATGGTGCCCTCCTCTCTCCTCAGGTGAGCATGGTCCCCCTCGTGAGCGGCGTGGTGCAGGAGGCGCTGCTAAGGTGGCTGCGGGCGGCGGAGCTCACGTGCGACAGGGCGGCACTGCTAGTGGCTCAGGACCCCAAGGTGCGAAATGGCTGGTGACCATTGCCGGATGGCTAACTTCATTCCATGCTTCATTTCTACTGTATATGCACCATGTGAGTGTTGAGGCTGCCCCCGTCACCACTGTTGGTCATGTCATACGGACCCCCCTGTCAGCACACTGTGAGCATGTGCTCGCTGGGAACCTGGTCCTTGATGCTCATTGGCTGCTCATTGCGATCATTGCGGCATCTGTACTGCACATGTGGGCTGCTCCATTAGTTGATTCAACATCACTGTCCCCTTCAACACGGCAGAGAGAACCTGGTGATTGGTACCCATTGGTTTTTAATCATGGGTCTCATTACTGCTTGGTACTGCAGGTGGTGATTGGCGCGCTGATGAAGCTTGCCGGCGGCTCGCCCTCATTTGCCAACGAACTCAACGTGGATGCATTCCTGCAGCAGGTGATTGGGAGATGAATGAAAGCATGAAGGCGTGCGCCCTGCCAGGCAAACACTGGCTGGGAGGCAACACAGCATGTCTTGGCCAACCAACACCCACATTAGGTGCTGCGTGGATGTGGGTGTCATGTTGATGGGCTGGTGGTCTCGTGTTGCACTGGGGTTTTCTAGGGTAGGCTCACTGGGGTGGCTGGTCAGCTACGTTTATCACGTGTCATTTGCTGATGGCAGTCAGTGAACATGATTTGCGTCAGCAACAATCACCAAGAGGGATGAGCGGCAAGGAGCAAAACGTTAGTTAACGGCTTGTGCGGTGTCAAGGCATCATCGTGTGTTGTGCACTGCGTGTTGCGCTATGTATACCCGCATCAGGGGGGCCGCCACGGGGAACGGAACACGAACTCAATGGATGGAACGGCAATCAAACTGTCAATATACTCACTTCTACATTACTTTAGCAGGCAAGGAAGGGCCTCCGCAGTGTCAAGTCATCAGGTGTGACGGTGACAAGCGGGACTGATCGAGTGAGCCCGCGCCAAACTATCAATCGTGCTGTCAGAGAACTCCACATGTGCTGCTGCCTGCAGGCTCGTTCGTACGAGGAGGCCACCAGCAGCATGTTGGGCTGGTACCTGCGCAATGCCCAGACGCGCGCCCTGTCGCACCCCTTACCCGTCATGCGAGCAAAGGAGATAGACGCATGGGCGGCCGGAGGGCAGTACAAGCAGCTGCTGATGAGGAACCAACAGAACAAAATCAAGGTGTGAAGAGCGTACCGTAAAGCAACGTGCAGTATTGTTCTAAACCCGAGGCTAACACGAAATTGTTCTGTAGTCAGTTTCGAACACGTATCCTTCTGGGAAGGGCTTGTGTTGGGTGGCGCTGACAGGGTGGTGTGGCATGCATGTGGCATGCTGGGTAAGCCCAGGCGCGCTGGACAACAAGTCTTACATGATTGTGCGGTACAAAGCTGGAACGGTTGTGATTGTGGTGAACACGGCTGTATGTGCTCGCTGGATCTGCCCTGACCGGCTGGAAACGTACATGCAAGCTTGTACCCTGTTCATTTCCTGCCCTGCCTGCCTTTTCAACCAATGGGATTCAACCAACTGGATTTTAAGGTGGATTGTGGTTGCAGGTGGTGGAGTTTTCATCTCCAACTCCCGGTCAGCAGACCCAGCCCAGCTATCCCCCATCTTCCCCTCAACCCAGTGCGGGCTCGGTCCTGCCTGGGCCTGTCCTGGGCGCACCTGGGGAAGTCACTCTCCCCTTCAGGCCCAACGGCCATGGGCCCTCACAGAGGCGACTTCAAGCATAAAACACGAAGGCTGGAAAGAGAAAGCTCACCAGGCGGCAAGACCCATGTACCCTCATCCGCTGGTCACAGAGCAGACAGCGTTGCTCTGGCTGACGCGCACTACACTGTCAACCTTTGGAAATATTACGCCCTACGTTTTCAGATGTGGTGAAAGTTGCTGATGAAGTGCTGCGCAGCATGGCATGCCAGCTTGTTTCTGGGTACGTTGAAGAGCGCGTTGTTGCCTACTGTGATGTATATGTGCCCTTGTTATGTTGCCTTGGAGCATGACGTGCCCATGGGCCTGTCTTGCGTTTTGATTTTGATGCATGCATTTGAGCGGCGGTTTGGCACATTTGGTTCCAAGTTTTGGTTCTTGTTGATGCTGGTTCTATATACGTACGCGCTGCACTGCTGCTGGCTGACATCTGCTGTTGTTGGTCTGTTGCCTGCTTGTTTCACTGCTCTTCGTGCTTAGTTGAGATTGTAGGCTGCCAGAACGGGTGTGCTTTAGTGTTCTGGAATTCCTGACAGTGTGACAGTGCGACAGTAGCCATTGGGTTTTGCCGTTGAGGTTTGTAGTTGTTTTTGGAGTTTGCACAGACATTCACAGTTGGTAGGGCCTGTGAGGTTCTACACATGTGCGAGCTTCAGGTTGCGACAAGTGACGCACTCAGACTTGGAGTTCTGAGTGTTGGGAGTTGCAAGTATGAATGTAGGTCTATGAATGTAAGTGAATTGACCGCGTCTTGTAAGCTTTGCTCGTTAAGCACAACCCAGTTCGCATCCCACAAATCTGTGACATCCACGCTAGAACAAGCAGACACAGGAATCAGTAATCAGAGGCTCCCGCCAGCCGTGCAGGGACAGCAAAACGACACAACTCTCTGCCACAGCCTCTTACTTAATGTAGACATTTGTCAAGTGTCTGTGGGCACCAGGGCAGCAGTCAGCACCAGACACCAAGGAGGCATAGTGTGGAGAATGAGCTGCAGATCATGCAAGGGCATGTCCCAAAAAAAGTAAAGAAAAAAGTGACACCAACTGAAAGCGTTTGAAAGCGTGTGTGACGTTGCCCTTCGTAGGGTAGACAGGTGAGGTGTCGTGGGACGCACTGGACCAACGCATTCCGATCTCTGTGCAGAAGGACTTGACAGGAGCTCGTTACATTGGTTCAGAGCTGTGTGTCGTAAAGGCCTTTCCGGCTCAGTTTGGCGTCCTCACGTCCGAGCGCAGCCCCTGCCTCTTGACAGTGCATCGAACCAGCATGTCGCTTCAGGGGCTGCAGTCGCCACCAGTTATTCACACCTCAAGGAGCCACGCGCCACTGCGCGCTGCACCCCTACCTCCTGGATGGACCGGCAAACCAGCGGCGAGATGCGTACACATGACATCTGCACACGCTCAACAGCGAAGCAGCCCTCTGCTCTTTTCTGGGGTCGCAGCGCCATGGCAGGCAAAAAGCACCCAGCCGTCGGTGCTTTGTCGTGGAACCCCGGGCTTGATGAACTTGCCACTGGATCGTGATTTAGATGAACCAATAGCCGGATTCGACAGCATTCGCTCAGCACTTGACGACTTGGCCGATGGCAAGTTTGTAGTCGTGATAGACGACGAGGACCGGGAGAACGAGGGCGACCTTATCATCGCAGCGGACAAGGTGTGCAGCGTCTGAATAGACATTCACAGCCTTGGGTCGCGTTAGGATAATCCTTGGCAATTCTGCACCATTACTTTGGTCCAGGTTCACTTGTGCTTGCATGCACGCTTTTTTACAGGTCAGCCTTTTCTTCGTGCTTACAGTGCATGCACCAGGGTGTCTTTTTGCAAGCGACCTCCTGCTGCTTACTGCCCGTGCTTGCAGGTAACCACTGAGGCCATGGCATACATGGTGGAGCACACGAGTGGCGTGATCTGCATCTCTATGCCTGGCTCTGACTTGGACCGCCTAAGGCTTCCGCTCATGGTCAATTCAGCCGAGAACGAAGAGGCCATGTACACTGCCTTCACAGTCACTGTTGACTTGAAGGACGGTATCACAACAGGTGCGAACATGGTGCGAGGGACATGGCAGACGGCTAGGCGTCACATGCCATGAGTGCATGCATGCTGCAACAGTGCCATATTTTTAAATGGGTATCTTGTTCTCACTCACACTCACAAGCGTTGTCCTGTAAATCACAGAACGCTTGCACAACCTTGAGGGACACTGGTGTGCCATCCAGTGATTCCATGCCACAGTTGTGCACTGCTGCATTGACGCACTCCATTATGCCGGCATGTCAGCCTTGCCAACCCTCCTCAACCCCGCGCCCCTTGTGCACATTTAAGTCACAGCCTGCAGGCAGTATGCCTCGGCGCACCCTGCCTCAAACCACCTACCAAGTTGCAGTCATACGGCTGTTGTTGCTGTGCTTCATCTGTGTGCACCGTGTACATCTTTGCCCACCACAGGTATCTCCGCATCTGACCGTGCCAAGACTATCCGACGCATGGCCGATCCCACCGCCACTGCAGCCGATTTCCGCCGGCCTGGACACATCTTCCCGCTCCGCTACCATGCGGGCGGCGTGCTCGTCCGGCCCGGCCACACAGAGGCAGGGGTGGATCTGGCCCGTCTGGCGGGCAGCTACCCCGCAGGCGTACTGTGCGAGATAGTAGACCGACGGGACGGCTCCATGTCCCGCACACCACAGCTACTGGAGTTTGCAAAGGCCCACAACCTCAAATGCATCACCATCGCCGATTTGATCCGGTATCGGTTGAGGCATGAGCGGCTGGTGGTTCGCACCGCCACAGCTAAGGTGCAATCTCCCTCTTACGGCCTGCTCACCGTCCACACGTACCGAAGTGCACTAGATGACAGCGAACATGTGGCTGTGGTGGTCGGGAGCGCTCAGCAGGGTACAGTGTCTGTGCACGTGCACCAGGAGAGCTGCGTCGGTGATTTGTTCCTGGGTTCGCCCGGTTCGGGTGGTAATGCGGTGGGTGGGTTGCATGGTGTGCTGGCGGGAATGGCCGCGCAGGGGCAGGGGGTTGTGGTGTACATGCGGCCGCAGCTGGAAGGTCGGCAGAGCCTAGCAGCTGAGCTACAGGAGCTGGCACAGGATCCCAGCAGCAGTGGGAGTTCTCAGAAGCAGTCACGGGGTGCATTGGACTTGCGGCTGTATGGCCTGGCAGCGCAGATTTTGTCTGATGTGGGTTTGTCGAGCGTGGCGGTAGTGGGTGACGGTGCGGAGAGGGCTGCAGTGGCTCTGGCCAGCTGTGGTCTGGCTGTGCAGCCCTTGCGAGTTCCAGCAGACCAGCACGTGCCGCAGCATCACAACGGAAACGGAAACGGCGCTGCGAATGGCGCGGTGCCTACTCTGGCAGGTGTGAGATGAGTGGAGACAAGGCCATGCAAGCGCTGTGTAGCCTCCATTAGAGGCAGTTTGCAACAGAACTTAGTTAGCCGGACGAGTGGAATGTATTTGCTGCTGTAGCCTGCAAGAGTGTGCGTTATATCAAGACGCTTCTTGGTGACCTGGCATGGGCGCCTGACAGGTCCGCCTGATCTCATATACAGATGGTTTTGACACTGACCTGAGAGCGATGTGCGCCGCGTTTCATTATGCAAGGCATTTATGCACTTTCTCATGCGGACTCTGTGATCCTAAAATTCTAAGTTGGGGCCACACATGCAAGCCGCTCTCTGCATGGGATGAATGCCTTGTACCGAGTGAAACAGGCAGTGAAGGGAGTGGTGCTATGTATCATCAGACAGGGTTTTGTAAATGCTATCAGTTCTCAGCTGCTAGCAGTGCCGTCGTGCTTCTGGCTTACATGAATAAAGAGTGCAGTTGCACCAACCTGCTTACCGTTTATCGCTGTTCTGCTGACTCTGCTGTGCTCTTGGTAAGAAAAAGTGTGTGACATGAGGCCGCGGGGCATGCACATAAGGTTCAGCCAAAGGGGCCACACACCATCCATCACATCTGATCCGCGTCGCATAATTTACAGTACAAACCGAAACAGGACAAGTGGCCTGTGGGCAACAATTAAGCAGCACAACGTAACCCAAAACTCGCGGTTTCTGTTTGGCAACTATCTATATATACTGATTACATCAGGGGGGCCCACATGCACCGAGCGCGAACGCTAGCAAGCCATGCAAGAGGCGAGGCTGGATGCCGCCCTAACCAACCCTGAGCAACAGATGAGCAAAAAAACAAATTGCTGCAAGGAAAGCAAGCTCCAGACAGGCAGGTTGCTGTGGTGTCGGTTATCATGCCGTTGCGCAGTACCTACACCAGCAGGTGCTAGATTGGAAATCAAGTCACTCAAGTTGCCAACATGCACTCCAAACGCTTCACAGTGTTAGGGAGGCTACAGCAGCCTGAGCCCACCCTCACGTTAAAAACTGATTTCTATGAGCGCTCGTCTCTGGTTTTCTCCATTCTAAATCGTGTGGCTTCAAAGCCGGGTGCATGCACGTCATACGTACGCCTGCAAGGGCATGAGAACATGATCATACGATTGGACATCAGGCTTGCCGCCTCTGTAATGTTTGGTTGAGCCCCCGACTTGACTGGGGCTCAACCAAATCCCAGCATCCAAGCTGTTGTACCCCATCATATATCGTATGGATAGCCCTCAGCCGACACCCCTAGCTATTGATTGCTTCCCGTTTGGCCATGTGTACATCCCCGTTCTGACTTGGTCGCACATGCATTGACCCACCGCTTCCACGGCATGTACGCGTTGTCCGGCTGCACAATCACTCCTTTCTGGTGGTAGTGCACAGTGTGGGGGATTACGGTACAATTCCAGAGCTCAGAAGCATTTTGCCTCAGAAGACTGCTCATGTTCTGCAAACATATACCGTGAGTTAACAGGTCATCATACCAGTGTGATAAACCTTCAGCTTGAACTCAAGCCGTTCGTGCCTAGCTGCAAGTGGTAAACTGCAGAGTGCTGCTACACTCAGACCGGTGCATTCGCTACAGCCCGGCTTCCTGAACTTGTACGGCAGTGGTGTAAGGCTGATACCTCGTGACATATAGCCTATTGTAACCGATGCCCTGGCAGAACAATGCGGTTGATCGGCCGTGAGAGCGACTGAAGGCAGTGAAAGTGTGAAATGTCAAAGGCCGACAAACCGTATCCTCACCGCTTCTGTATGAATCGCGCTCCAGCCAGTTTCGCCATTGATTGAAATTCCGTTCGTGCGCACCCTTGATGCCATGGGGTCCTTGCCCGGCAGCAGTAGCAAGGTCAATCAAAAAGTTGTTATGGGGCTACCCCGATTGTTGCACGCACGATCAACGTTCGCAGACGTGGTGGTAAACACACTTTGAAGGCTTCGAAGAACAAGAAAAAGTGCCTGGAGAGCGTTTTTAGTCCGTCATGTGACTTCTGGACTAGGCTACATCGCAGAAACACAAGCTGCCGTAACGGCTCAGGGAGCCGTGTGTGGTTGACGGAAGTGCCTGTGGCCAGCCAGAGCAGGTGCCAGAGTTTTGACCCTTTGACAAGATGCACTCGCTTGTGAACCGAGCCAACACTCTCTTGACTTTCTTCGGCACCGTAGCAGCAGCGCTATGCATCCTAACAGCTTGCACAGGTCAGAAATCACCAATTGTCGCTTGGACACTGGGTTGGACAGAGATCTTGGATAGACACTGATGCAGCAATGCAACTACTCGCAGATTTGATACACAAGTCGAACCCCAGCGTCAATGTTTCTTTGCACGATGTCAAGAAGCTGGTGGCCAACCAACACACCAACGTTGATCAGGCGAGCGCATCACAGCATGGCACCATGCTGAGCAGCCCTGTCAGAGCCTCGTGCATGACACATCACTTGCCTCACCTATGGCAATGCACATCTTGCTTACTTGCTTACAGGCATCTGATCTGTTACTCTGGCTGCCGTTGCACGCTTGTTTTGCTTGCAGGCCGTCATTTTGTTTAACTTGACAGCTGACTTGCGCAGCGTGTTCAGTTGGAACACAAAGCAGCTGTTCGTTTTTATGCAGGCGCGTCGTTGAGTTGTCCACCGATGCAGCTAGTAGGACAGGACCTGCAGCACTATGCTTAGCACCAGCCGCATGCATTCAGCAAGAGCCCAGCCGCCTGTTGCTCGCGGCATGCGGATAAGCTGCACGTATGTGGTACATCAAGGCTAACGCACGTGACTGCTGGCTCGACCGCACAGGGTCATGCCATAAGCTGGCCGCTGACAACTGCTTTGCAGGCAGAGTATGTTACACCTGAAAACGAGATCAATCATGTGGTGCTTTGGGATGCCATTATTCAAAAGAAGGTGCGGCGATCCACGTGTGAGTTTATGTGCAAGCAAACTAGACGTAATAACCACAGCCGAGTTGCTACCATCATGGTGGGATTGGCAGGAATTGCAAAGCGAGTATGTGGTGGCATAGGATTGGCATCAATCCTTGCTCGTTGGGATTGCAGTGAACATGCCAGCACACTAGGATGTCAACTGCTGCTTGTACTTGGATGCGATATGACATCGCTTGATATGCAGCCAGAACATGTCTACCGTGCAGGAGCATGCCAACTTGCGGCTGCGCAAGCACAAGACCAAGTACGCATTTGTTGACCACGCCCGCGGCCTAAGAGGTGCCAAAGTCAATCTCAGCCTGCACTGGGATGTCATGCCCTATGTCGGTGGGTGTGTGGGGCACAGGGCAGACCGGCTGGGCTTGCTTGTTGCCATGGGAATGAGTGTGTGTGCGTACATCCGTATCGTCAAGCAGAAGACGGCGTAAACATCAACTGTGCATCTGAGCAAGCAGCATGTCTCGCAGGAGAAAGTGGCGTGCAAGTGGCAGTGCCAGGGCGGTCATCAGACTTACTGTTCAAAGCTGGCTCGCACCGTCAAACAAGCAGTCAGTCAGTTGTGGCTGGGTCTGTGATCTGCAATGTACGCCATCAATGCACGTGCTCCTGCCTTGCACCAATTTGATTGCTAACAGCTGGTATGACAAACGTGCTAAAAGTTTTTGCTTCCTGCAGGGTACTTTCAATTACAGTCCAGATCCTTTGATGCGGGCAAACTACCCAGTGAGTACGTATGGCAGAGATGGGTTGCTTCCATATCCAAACGTTCCAGGAAGGGTTCGCCTGTTGAACATGGATGGCACAGCGTTGTGGAGCTCACCAACAAGAACCTGCCTTCAACCTGCCTGACTGGTTTATGGGATAGCTCTGCTGCCGACTCGATTAGTATTGCTTGCACCGTCACTGGCTCCCAGCCTTGAGGGCGCCTACACTTGGTGTGCTTGCCCGCTGCACGTTAGTTGCGTCAGCTGAGTTGAAATCATCATTGTACGTTTCTCTTGGCACCCGTGTCTGTTTCATACCTCATGCGTGTTGTGCTTGCATTGCTTGCAGCTGGCTACATGTGAGGCGACACCAAGTACACCACATAGCAGCTTCCCACACTAAAACACATGCGACTCCGCGCATGCACAACATGTGCCTGTGCAAGACTGGTTCCTGACGTGCCTCACGGTTTATCTGACTGATATAGAACGACGGGTACGACGGTCATTCACTAGGTGTTGCTTGCATGGGCACTAGCCTACGATTTTGCAAACAGCGGCTTCTTGTGCTGTGCACAAGCACTCATGGCCTGAAGGTTGGCATACCTGGGTACTCGCATGCACTGACTGACATGTCTCATGTTGTCTAAAGTATCAGGTGTTGTCGAAGAATTCTGCGCCATGATGATGTCACACCTCACCAGGCCTGAAACAAATGACAGTTGCTATGAAGTCCTGCCTGGCGCTAGCCACCAGTTGATTTGTCCATTGACACGTTACACATGTTTTTCGGGGCTGCTTGTTTGCGGCTTAATGTTCCAATGCTAGGGAATTCTCCCCTCTCAACATCGACTTATGCAGCATTGCTTGTGTATTCGAGTGCAGTGCCTCAGATTATCTTTCACCTCTTTACACGGGCCAATGTGCCAAAGGCAGTCATAAAGCCAATGTAAAGCGTGTGCCCGCCGAGGGCAATGCGCTTCTCGGCTTTCTCTGCCTTCCTACTGCTGTCTTACCCTGTTGTCACCTTGTCCCTGCCACCACACTGACTCCAGTGGCGTTTCTGGAAAGTGTCCTAGAACTGGCAAACATCTTTTTTTTCCGTACCAGCTTGCTTGAAAATGTCATCAGAATTCAAGATCGTACAATTCTGTACATGCAGACCGTGCACACCATGTGAATGACCGTTGTGATTAGTCGACCTAACAAAGCTAGTGCTCTTGCTCCAGTGATAATGTGGTCTGGCCCGTTCGCTGGTCAATCCCAGCAGCTACTGCTTCTCAAAGCCTATGCTCAAAATGGCTGAAAAGGTTTTCAGGTTCCGGAATTGTTAGTCATTACTATGCTCACTACAGAATGCGTCATTTGTGCCTCTTCTTGTTCTTGAACACTCGTACTGTGGCTGTGCCGCTCTGCATAAATTAGTCAGGTGTGACTACTCAACGGCCAGGAACCTTGGTGCCTGCTTGATTTGCAGACAGGCCTCCGAAGAGAGTACATGACAGTTGCCCCTGCTAGCTCATGCAGATCCTCAAGGCTCTGCGAACGGTGCCTGGTATGAGCCGCGCTCGCGTGAGAACGTCTCCGCCTCGGGGTTGAAGCTCTGCCGGGGCGAGCGCGTGCCCAGGGCAGGCGGACCACTGCCGTACTCACTAGCACCGTAGTACAGCAATACATCCTGCACATGGCACACGTGCATATCCTTGTTGATACATATGAGGCTGGCCAGGCAAACACCAGAAGTCCACGCTTGCCAATGCTGTCTGGCTCCAAGGCGTACACTCTCATGCACTAATTGGAAGATAGACAGAACAATATTTCTGCCTCTGTCCTCGAGGCTCGATAATGACCGCACGGCTTGAATATCACATGGCTTGCAAAGAAAGGTATCAGGCTCAGAATTCGGTGCCTGTGACCTACCTCAGGGTAGATGCCCTTCTCCTCCGTGGGCCCATACTTCCCCTTGGCCTTGGCGTAGCTGAGGGCTGTCCAGTCCTTGGGCGACCTGCTAGCAAGCAACAACTATTTTCTCGGGATGCCCTACCTTCAAATACATGCGACTCCAGCGAGCCGTGTCTTAGCTGCACTGCCTGGGCTGTGCAACTGGTCGTAGAACTGCGACTATCACTTGCCTTGCATCCAGGTCCACTCCATAGTCCACCATGAGCTTGATCATCTCCACGCCTGAGGCATACAAGCAGGTGGATGCCCCTAGTGTCAGGGCCGGTATACAAAGGCGATGGCCTTCCATTAAGCACGAAAGCCAGTAGTTGTAACAACAAGTAGCAGAGCAACACTGAAGTTTGTCAAGGCTTACCTCCATCAATGGCCCAGAACAGCGCCAGGTCACCTGCAGGCAAGTAAGCAAGGCGTTGCAGATGATGACATCGTGCATTGAACGCAGGAGTTTGTGCAAAGCTAGCTGCAGTCGCTGTGGATGCCCACCTCCTTTGTTGACATAGTTGGGGTCGGCTCCTGACCGGAGCAGCGCACGTGTGCACTCCAGCCTGCAATGCAATGGCATGAAAATGACATGGCAACTTACAGGATCCATTCCAATTCGCTGCGTGCTG
Organism: Chloromonas sp. AAM2; assembly: GCA_004335635.1. Taxonomy (NCBI): domain Eukaryota; kingdom Viridiplantae; phylum Chlorophyta; class Chlorophyceae; order Chlamydomonadales; family Chlamydomonadaceae; genus Chloromonas; species Chloromonas sp. AAM2. The sequence continues at coordinate 22,891 of QAXH01005246.1, forward strand.
GTAGTACTTCTGCAAGCAATAGAGTCTTGCAGTTGCAGCTGTCCTGACCCTTGGGCCTGGGCTGTGTGCCACGGATTAGCTCAAGAGGCGGTGCTTGCGGGCCCAGGCGAGTGTTTCAGATGAAGTACGAACACAGTCAAGCCTTCTCCATGCACGCACCTGCCCCTGTGTGCTGCCACCATCAGGGGCGTGTAGCCTTCCGGACACGAGTACTTTGAACCAAACACAAAGTTAACATCTGCAGCGTGGCCACAACCAAGGACACGTGCACCACATCATGTAAACGCAGGAGCATTCATGAGAACAGGGGGCTGAGATGCTGCTCAAAAATTATGTGTGTCTTGTGGTGCACTGTGACAATATGTGTGCAAGCTAGGCCAACCATGCGATTGCAATTGAATGGGAGAACACGGCTTACTGCTCTGTCTACCAACGACCGTCACACATCAAGCTGTTTTGCCTTACCACCCCATCCCACCCATGTAGCACCCACCAGCTCCTTCCTCAATCTTGTCATACACACGTGCGATGTCATTCTTCACAATAGCATCTGCGAAAGAAGCCATGCCGACGACACCATAGACATTCAAACTGTTTGCTGCTACAGCACATAAAGATGCGTACAGCTGTTGACGCACTCACTGTACAACTCCTCCTGCGCACAGCAAACAGAGCGGGCACTGCATCAGTCACAGGTGGCAGAGGCCATTGCGTGTACAGTGCCAATGGTGCGCGCAACGTACCGTGGCGCGGGTAGCCTTGACCGCGTCCTCGTCCTCTGCCTCTGGATCAAAATCTTGGTGGTGAGAGCCTCTGCCTCCGTCCCATTGTGTCTCGTAAGCTAGAGAGGCCTCTGCCCGCCGCTTGCGCATAATCTCCTCCATTTGATAGGGCGACCGTGCGGTACCTTTTGCGACGCGGCGGGTGCGGTGTGGGCCTGTGTACACTGCTTTAGTCTAGGGTAAGGGTCCCCAGGTCCTACCTCCGGCAGTGCCAAGTCTGCATGAATCTAGGCTCGGACGCAGCGGAACGCTCATTGGCTCTGGGATGGATCGTGCATGACACCGTTTCTAAACCCGTCACTCGCCAACATCACGTGAGGATAGGAAAAATCCCACGGCGACAGAACGACGACTCTGATCCGCTGTGGCCCGCGTGACTCAGCTGGAATCTGGCCGGACACTTGATCGTAATGTTGGGTTTGAAAGGCGCGTCTGGCAGTGCTGCGGCTCAGGTCAGAGCAAAGCGAACTTACTGCTATCAAGTGTCTACCAAGGCCAGATTGATAGGTGCGCCATGGTCAATGTCACTTGAGCTCAAAACGGGCAACTCCATATGAGCCGCAAGCTCAACTTGCTAGTATCCGATGCGCATATCCACTGGCTCTCGCTACACATTCACCATCGCCATTGCCTGCAGGCCGTGTGATGGCAGCAGCCGCTGAAGTCGTGGCAGCGCCTCGTCAGATAGACTTCCTGGCGCTCCGAGGGGCGCTTTTTGACATTGATGGTGAGAACGTGCTCGGAGAGCCTGGTCACAGAAAGCAGTGTGTTCTCCTATCACCAGGAGACCAATTTGTTCTCATACTGCATTTGCTGTGCAGGCACCCTTGGCAACTCTGACCCACTCCATTTTCAAGTGTGGGTGTGCACGCTCACTGCACTGTGAAGGCATGGCTTGCTTGCTGCTTGCATTTCACAGTCACATTCCACCACAATTACCAATGCAGGTTTCAGGAATCCTTGATGGAACTTGGCTTTAATAATGGAGAGCCCATCACAGAAGAGTGGTTCATGGCAAACATCTCAGGTACATGCAGGCTTGGAAACAGTGAGCCTCTTATGGAATGTCTCTCCTGAGTTGCATCACAATTTGCCCAGAGCCCTAGATGCGTGTCGCGATGAGAGAAGGGCAGCTCAAGCTCACCCGGTCAGAGCAGCCTGTGCCAGGTGAATTGCACGGGCCGATGTGCCAAACACAATCATAAAGCCAATGTAAAGTGGGCTTGACACCGCTGACGCTCACAGCAAACATGGCGACACAACTGTTGTTCGCACTATGCTGTATAGTGGTCCAGCAAAATGTGTACTGCCTAGATTGTGCAACGCAAGGTTTAGCCCGAAGGTGATTTGCACTCTCACTCTCTCACTGGGCAGTTCAGCCAAGGTGATACACAGTGGCGCTGCAAGCCTCTGATGGACTGTCTTGCCTGAGTTGCATCACAGTCAAAGCCTCAGGCGCGTGTGGCGGGTGAGACCCAGTCAGCCCATTTCCATGGTCTTATGGCAGCCAGTGACAGATGGTCTGCAGTCTTAGGCGAAAATCCCATGCGGGGCCACCGGCCTGTTGTGTGTCATCCGCCTTGTCCACAACGTACTCTGCCGTTGTTATCAAACACCTTCTCCAAAGCCCTTTCTTACACACTGGCCATTCCTCCTGCCTTGTTCGTACCCCTAGGCCGCCACAACCCTCAAATCAACGCGGAGCTTTTCCCGGACCGCTCCGAGGAGTGGCGCACCGACTGGTGTGACAAGCGTGAGGCACGTTTCCGTCAGTTGGCCTCCACCCACTTGAAGCCCATCAAGGGCCTGCATCGCTTTGCAGCCTGGGTCAGGGCACGAGGACTCAGGCGAGCGGCCGTCACCAATGCACCAAGGTCCAATGCAGAGGTCATGGTTGGAGGGCTGGGCATGGGAAGCTTTTTTGAGGTGCGCAGGGCAGGAGAGAAACATGCATGCAGGAGGTAAGGTCAGATCGAGAAGGGCAAGGGGGAGAGAGCAGGGAAAGTGCTCAGCTGGCAGACAGACAGGAGGATTGTGGTGGGGCATTGGACATGAAGGTTGGAAGGCTCGTTGAAGAGACGGGGACTCCAGTCTGAGAGTGGGCAGGCTGGCCAGGATGCAAAGGCGTTCAGCAAACTTCAGTCTGGCTACTGTGCATAGCAAACTCAAGCAGAGCCTCTTTAGTCAATGCCCACTGCACACATGCAGTGTCAGGCCTGAACAACCCTTTCTCACCAATGGATCTCATAACGCTGGGTTGCAACGTGATGACAAGTGCAATCAGTGCAAGGCAGGCAGTACCGCGTCTGGATTCCTGTACATAGGAAGCACATTTCAAGCTGAACAAACCTGGCCTTATTGTATTGAATGTCTAGCTGCAGTACCGTGGTTGGACACGAGAAGCCATGTAATGATGAATGATGATGACACCTGGCCTCCCTGGCCTGCCGACCTGCCTGCTTGATTGCACAGACACTCGTAATTGGTGATGAGTGCCTCCGAGCCAAGCCGTTCCCTGATCCCTACATGGAGGGGCTTATCAAGATCGGCCTGCGCCATGTGCCTGAACAGGCAAGTATGCACACAGGCAAAGACAATTCCAAAGGAACGCAAGCCGCCAGCAAACCCAGGGGTGCATGAACCAACAGCACTTGCGGCTTGATGTCAAGATTGGCTGTATGGGAGTATAGGCTATGTAGTAGGCAAGCTGCATGTCCCATGCACCACGCTTTTGAACACATTAGTATTTGGACAGACACTTCGGCAATGACCAGGAAGCCATCCGCGCATGATATGTCACCCTACTGAGTGCATCAAGGTAGCATTTGTGATTGCAGTGTGGCCTCTGGATCATGGCAAGTCACAAGTGCAGGTGTGCCAAGTTGTCGTTGCTTGCACCAGGATGGCAGTTGAATTGCAGTCGAATCTGCCCATAGTGTTCCGTAACAGAACGTGTGGTTGGATTTGTTGTGCCTCATCCGTGCAGGTGCTGGTTCTCGAGGATTCTCCCGCAGGCGTGCAGTCAGCCGTGGCCACCGGCATGCCCGTGGTGGGCCTCCTGACGGGCCAGCCCAGGGAGGCCCTGGAAGCCGCAGGCGCGCACCTGATCCTGAATGACTTTGACGAACTTATGGAGCTGATCGAGGCGCAGGAAGCCAAGCAGGCAGCCCAGATGCAGGCAGCGTGAGAGTTACGAAGCTGGAGAGAGGGGTTCAGCCCGAGTGGGTTGCAATGCTGCGCTTGAGGTGCTTGGCTTGGATAGAGCATGCTTTTAAAATGGGGAAAACTTGGTGCTGTATTTGATTATGTTGACACAATCGAATCAGTGTGTGTGTGTGTGGACCCTGGCAGGCAGAGCGAGAGGCGATGGGCCGGATTGCCACCACACCAACGCTTGTGTGATATTCGTTACTGGCTGCGTTCGCTATTGCTTCCGCATTGGGGGCATATTTATGAATTTGCCACAAACGTGGGCTTGTGTTAGCACGGCGAAGTGTGGATGCATGGTGCAGGGCGGGTAGCAGTGTGATGCATCTTCATGTGTATGAAGCAGGTGCGTCATGAGGAGTGACTTGGTATGCTGTTGTAAATGAAGTAAACCAACGTCTACCAATTGCTGGGAGTTGGTCGGGGTTTGCAGTATCCCATGCCCCATGGCAAACCCCTGCATACCACATGCCATGAATGCTGCAGCCTGTGTGGGTACTCCAACGACCGCCAGCCATGACTGGTGACATGATGGCCACTGCCTGTTGCTTGCACTATGCATATAGTGGTCCAACAAAATGTGTACTGCCTTGTTTGTGCAACGCAAGCTTCAGCCCCACCCCGCGCTCTACAGGAACGCGTTGCTGGAACGTCCTGCTACGTTCCGGCAAGTGTCCAGCATGGTCAAACAAGTGTCACTTCCGGCATGCCAGCTGTGCAACCCTCGGCATGCCCCCGGTGCTTTGAAACTGGTTGCCGCCTCCGCAATGAATGCGGAGCTTGTCGTCGCTTGAGCACACAATTTTGTGTGTCAAACCAAAAAGCGGCGAACGTTTTTGCTGGCCACCATCTCTGAGCACAGCATACTGTTTTGCGATTACATAACACATGCGCCTACCCTTATGCCACAGGTGGCTGCAACGTCCGCACAACGACGACGAGTTTGGTCGATTACCTCGTTTCCCGGCAATGCGGCCATGCAATGTCAAGAATGCATCGGTATCCTTTGACTGAGTTGCGACCTGCCCTGGTCTCGAACACTAACTTGGTTCTGTATGACTTGCTGGCCAAATGGCTTGCCAAGTCGCCTCTGACCTTGGCGAACCATCGTCTACAGCATGGTGGTCACAAACAGGTGATATAAGCATTTCGTTCACATACGCATACTGTATAAGGGTTTGGGTTGCCGGAGCTGACATGCTACAGCTTGCTCTGTAACCAACGTTGTGCACACAAAGCATCGTTCAGACAACGCATCCTTGGGTTGTGCCAGAAACCTTGAGATATAGACAGTTGACGGAAGCCGTGCAAGCACCACTCGCACTTGCTTCGCTGCGTCGTCAATCCGCAGGATGTCTGAGCGAGGATTGCTTGGGTTTGTTCTCGTTGTCGCCATGGCATGGGCGGCTCCTCTTTCTGCTGAGAATGGCGATCAGCTTCAAGGTGCGCAACCTTTGTGAAGCGCATGCTTTTTCTCGGCGGTGCCCAGCAAATGCTAATCAGCAGAGCAGTGGTGCTGCCAGTAGCCAGCCTCTTCCCCAGTGGTCAAATGTGTCATGCAAGCTTGCCCGTCAGCCTCGCCTTATTTTGACGCAGGCACATTGATCGTCATAGACAAGGACAACCCCAGCGTCACTGATGTTGACAATGGCGACTTTGGTTTGCGGCAGCAAGATGGCTCCTTACGTCGGCTCCTGTTCAGCGGCATACCTCCGCCTGACAGCTGGGGCAGCGGCACAGAGATCACAGTGCAGCTGCGAGATGCTCCACCTCGTGCTGCACGCCTCCTGGGAGTTCCGGACAGACGCCTGAGCCAGGACAATGCACTGCACGTCAGATCATTTGAGCTGGCGTCACCTGGGAACACGGGCTCGATAGCCGCCGCCCTGCCGACTCCGGCCCTTGGCAGCACCTTGTCCGCGAATCTCAAGGCTGCCAGCACCTCTGGAGCCCAGGCCGACGAGATCTCTATGGTTGTTTTTCTGGTCGACATGTGTGGCAAGGGCGGAGGCCCAGCCGCAACCCGCCAGGTGAGCTGGGACGAATGAGTGCAGTGGTCCATCAAGGGAGTCCAACAAGAGAGCGGTCGAACAAGAGAGGTCATCAAGTCCATCAAGGCTGGTTCATCAACAACAACAAGGCATTGCGCAGGATAGCTGGTTCGTTGTTTTCCCAACTCGGATTGTATAAACCACTGTCCCTTGTGTTGTCTGCAGGACATTCAATCACTGCTGTTCTCTGCCAACGGCTTGGGCTTGGCGACCTTCTTTGCTACCTGCTCGCAAAACATTGCCCAAGTTAGACCAGAAACTACTCTGGTGCTTGGACCCATTTCAATGCCCTGCTCTGGAAGCAGCAACAGGCTGTTTTGGAGTACCAACAGCTGCGAAATGGAGGACTACTACGGCTGGATGGTGAGGCACACTTGCTTAAGCTCAACCTGTTAATTAGTGAGCTATGGGTAGTCTGAGATCTTCGTAGAGTTCTTGCTGGCTCTTCACTTCTTGGTTAGCAGTGCAGGCACAGTGTCGAGCTCGGCCTGGTATAAATTACTGAGATGTGGGTAGCCTAAGGTTTGCCACCTGTTGGCTACTAGTGTAGGCTGTCAAGGGCTTTCAGTGAAGGAATACTGGCAGCTCAGGCATCAAAGCCAAGTGCATGGCAGGCGCATGTTGACGGCCCAAAAGGTTCATCGCCAGTCTCTTGCGTGGATAGCAGGAACATGGCTAGCAAAAGATTGGTTTGCTGGGTCGAGTACAAGACCTGGAAACAAGCGGAAGCAAGTGCAGAGACTGGAATTATAACAGAACTGGAAGAATTTCAACAGGTCACATGGCGCACTGTTTTGCTGCTTGGCGCACAGTTTTATGCAGAGGAATGGGCACTTTTGCAGTCCCCACCCATTGACCTGTCACCTTACCGGCATCGCATCCTCGTCACGCCTGGCGGCCAGTCAAGCTTCATGTCGCCTAGAACGACCAAGTGTGCCTGGTCGGGCCAGGCCACCATTGGACCATACTCTGGCCGTGACTGGTCGACCCCTGGTGCCTACGCATATGCATGGATCAGCGGGGACTACTGGGCCAATCCGCAGGGCTGGTTTCATGAAATTGGCCACAACTACTTCCTGGAACATGCAGGCGTGCCAGGGGTGAGTGTTAAGGGCTGTTGAATCATGACAAGGAGCGCAACCCTACTCCCAGACAACCGCAGCGGCTCTTCAATCCCTTCTAAAACCTTGCATCCTGGGCTCCTCAATTTTGGGGTCGTCTAGCTGTTGTGGTCGTCTAGCTTTTGGGCCGTTTGCGGTCGTCTAGTTTGGTTCAGCCCTGTGCCTCGTGGCCTGTGCACAGCACAGCTGTTCTTTGATTGCTTCGCTGTGCAGGTATCAATCTACGGCGACTACTCATGTGCCATGGGCTTCTGCTGCAAGCCTCGGTGCATGAACCCTGCCCACAACTGGCAGCTGGGATGGGGGTCGGAGGTCGATGGTAGTAGCGCACTCATCAAGGAGGGGCAGACGTTCACCTTTGTGCTGCCAGCACAGAACCTTGCAACGGGCCACGTGGTGAGGGTGGCGGGAAGGCGTTTGGCAAGGGCAAGGGGTATCGTATGAGCGGAGGTGTCAGGGGAGCAGGGAAAGTCGATACCGCTGCCTCTGTGCTGCTGTTGCTGCATCAAGGAGGATGCCAGGGGTAAGCTGGGATGTCACGGGGCAAGGTGTTGCTGCATTCAGCTCCCTTGTACGCAACAGGGCACGCGGCGAGCTTGTGGAGACTGGGCAGTGTGCTGACAGCACTGCGTTCCTCTTGCAGGGAAGAGCGCTCTGGTCGAGTGCCTAACTGGGGAGAGCACTCGACCTGAGGACAGATTCACCGCAACGTTTACGTAGTAGTGCTTGCAACGTTGTACTGCCGCCTGGCATCATTATGCCCTGGCAATCACGGCATCTGTTACTCCCGCTCTTTTCGTGCAGCTGCGTCTTCCCATGCCATGGGCCCTGGGTTGGGCCGGCACGACCTTCTGGCTCGGCTATCGGGTCGACTCCTTCCCCGTCGACCTCGTGTCCCTCGCCAGCGGAACAAACACGTTTTCAAACGGTGTGAACATCTACATGTACCCGGGTGGCAGCAAGACGGACGCCACCAACACGATGCACATCGGCTTCCTCGCCCGCGGCCGCCAGGTGCGTCAAGGGTGGGCGTCATCGGTGGGGTAGCGGTGTCGTCACGGACAGCGGAAACAGTGGTGTTATGCATGTCAACACACGTCATAACAGAAAGCCTGAATCAACATCAACAGACACACCCTGCGAGGATGCCTTTGGGTCAACGGCCGCCTCACGCAGACTGGTCGTTGAACCATACCGCAGATGGGCTCGACGGCCGCCTCACACAGACTGGTCGTTGAATCATACCGCAAACGGGCTCGACGGCCGCCTCACGCAGACTGGTCGTTGAACCATACCGCAGATGGGCTTGACGGCCGCCTCACACAGACTGGTCGTTGAACCATACCGCAAATGGGCTCGACGGCCGCCTCACACAGACTGGCCATCGCGCCGTTGGTTAACCACGTTGATGCACGGCTGACTTTCACATGGATGCCACGAAGGTTAGCCGCCTGTTGTCCTCGCAGTGGTCTGACACACAGTATGCAAGTAACCTGGTGGTGCGCCATCTGACATCCGACGCCCGCAGCGCCACCGTCTCCGTGTGCCGCATCGGGGGACCACGTGAGGTGCGTACACGATGCAGTCAATTGATAGATGATCGGGACGCACGTTTGGGACCCGAGAGCACAAGTCAGCGCCCGTTGTGAGTCGTTATAAGTTACACCAACCGCTCAAAAGAAGGGCTCATACTCAAGGCAAGAGACGTTCGAAAGGACCAGGCAAGGGGTTGTGAACACTGGCAGTAGTCGTGACATCATGTGCTTACTGCTGATATGTTCCTGACAGGTCTGCGGTGCTGGCATTGACTTCAACTGCAATGGCCTGATTGATGGCCAGGATCCCGATTGCCTGCGGTCCCCCAGCCCGCTTCCCAGCCCTGCCCCCAGCCCAACCCCCGCACCCCCGCCACCGCCC
>QAXH01005246.1:31996-49625 GCA_004335635.1 Chloromonas sp. AAM2
CACCGCCCCCTGCACCCAGCCCGCCACCTCCTATCCCTTCTCCTAACAGAGCACCAGAGCCAGGTGAGGTCAATTGACGATGGATTGCGCTGAGTTTATCTACAGTTGTACCATGCACAGCCTGAAGGACCTGCATTGCGCACCAGACTATGAGTTTAGGGCAAGCTGTTTGCAGAATTGGAGCCCCAAATGCTTGGGATAATGCGTCAACAGTGGACCATGCACAGAACACAAAGTGTACCCAGCTACACGTGGCTTGATCTCCCCTGCACGTGCACGATGATCACTCAAACTCGTGCAGCTGCGTGTCAGTGCCATTTGCACGTGCAGCCATTCATTCATGCTGTCACCTGCATGTGCGCAAGTTTGTTGTGTGTGCCCGTGCTCTTCCACACAGACCCGATGCTGGTGGAGTGTTCAAGTCAAGCTAACTTCAACTACGTCTCTTGGCTCTTCACCAACGAGGCAACAAGGCAGAAGTGCTGCTCCTGGTGCAACAGTGCAGCATTCAACAAGGCAGCGGTGTGCAGGTGTGTAGGCAGTTTGGTTGGGGCCAAAGCAAAGATGGAAGTGTCAAAGCCATGCAGACTCTTTTCTGAAGGCATTGTTTTTGTGGGGATCAAAGAGAAAGGAACAACAGCGTCAGGCTTTGCGTCAGGCTAAGGCTTCAGGCGAGGTAGGAGTTTGCTTCAGGTACCAGGTAACGGTGTGTAGGCAGCAGAGAAGCAAGGACTTGGTGACCGAAGCATCTCAATTGAGACGCTCAAGCGCAACCAGGAGAGGTGTGTATCTGTTGGCGTCGTTGCCTCAAAGGCTGCAAGAAACAATTCAGGTCACATCCTTGCACATGTTTTCTGTTTGTTGCAGAACCGCCTATGACGGCAACGGCACCCGCTACTCTGCATGCAGCAGCCCTCTGCCGCCGCCGCCCTTCCTTAGGGCATCTCAGGCATTGCGATCACCTGTCATGGTCGCCAGCAGCCCCACTGCCGTCACAGGAAACAGCAGCAGCAGCAGCAGCACAGCGGGCTAAATCTCTATTGTATGCCCAGAGAAGGAGAATGTGTTGCCCCTGTGAGCAGTGCCTCCAGGCCAGCACCTGCACAAAGCACCACACGCAATACAGGAACATGCAGTGTACATATCTGTTACTCATCAGTTTGGATGGGTTTCTGGACTATCTGCAACGGTCATGAAAAGGGCAGCCAGTTGGCTTGCGATCTCCATGACCAGACAACACTTCTGTGTGGCGTGTGTCCGGGTTTGGTTTCTGTATGGCACTGTCTTGACTTGAGAATAGTCAAATCTCAATCATATGAGCTTAACAACATATATATATATATATATATATGAGCTGGGCCTCAAACCCCTTTGTGCAACATGGCAGCAACACTCTCTCTGTGCCTGTCACTGTTGACGAACTATTAGCTGTGGCCCTATGCGGGCCTCATCCTTATGTTCCATTTTTGACTTGGTTATAGGATTCGATTCTAACCTGCCGTTCGAATGCCATAACAAGATAATCGCCCTAATATGACATTGAGTTGCTCCTTCTCTCTTGCCTAGCCAAAGCATTGCAACGCTTCTCCGCCTGCCTTCATTCCACCTGTTGTTGTTTCCTTTTCATTGAGGCCCAACCCAACCCTTGGCCAGCTGCAAAGTATGGTTACTCATAAGCAATGGACAAACCGAGACCAGTCATGGTTTTCGCTTGTGGCGTGCATACTGAGTTTCCACTGAATTTCGTCACAGCCACAGTTGTTTATGGTTTCGTTTGCTTTGACGGCGAGGCATGAACCGCGTATGAGTTGCAGTGACATGTGAACGCGTCATGTGCCTCCTATCAGGAGGTCGCTGGCTACATGAGCGATGCTGCTGGCAGTGGCCGCTATGATGCCATCATGGCAGTGGCCACTCACGTGTGAAACAGCTCAGATGTGCATGCCTTACTCCTTCTTTAGCAAGAATATTGCTGACTCCTCAACCTGAAAAGAAAATCCTCCCAATAAAAAAAAAGAAGTTTGCCAGTTTTGCGCCATGATCGCTATGAATCACCAGTACCTTTCTGGTCATTGCGTCATGAGCCCCTTGACCCAAGGCCCACCAATGGCGAAGGCGAGGACTGCATTATGTGCTGATTGATGATTGGTGGACGAGATTTTTCTTGTAGTTGTGGTCATCCATGCAACCGGCCAGGAAATGTTGTCAACACTGCGCTAAAACGAATACAGAGCAGTCATTGTGATCGCTTCTGGCATGGCCGGTCGAAGTTCGTCACAACGAGAGGAGTCAGGAGGAATTGACTGCTACTGCCATCAACTGATTTGGGATTTGAATTCTGCAACCGCCTCCATCACTTTTGCTGACGCGTCAGTTCAAGCACACAAACTGCCAATCGGAGGCGTTGCAGCTACCAGATATGGAGCAAATGAAATACGGTTCGCTTGCGTCCACCTATCGGCAGCCAGGGTTGACATGCGAACTTGTGTTGATGATGATGACAAGCAGGCATGGCATCGATGTTGATGGCACGCATTAATCCTTACTTTATCCCCGGATGTCTCCAATGGGCGTACTTTCAGCGTGGGCGTGCTTGATGGCAACTTGTCTCCTCATCCCAGGTAAGGTCTGCCAGTCCAAGACCAGTTGGAAGCTGCAGTGATGCTTGAAAATTTCGGCGTATGAGCACGGCAAGCATCGGTTGCCTCTCTCCTCTGCAAGCAGGGTTTGTAATCGTGAAGGCCGTGCAAGTCGGGACAGAGTCGTTCCAGCCGCAACCAATACCTGGCAGCTGTAAGAGATATACAGCCCCCCGTGTGCTGCATTTGGACGAGTTAGCAAATTTCAGCAACTTGGAAGCTTTATCGTGCGGGGTATTCCGGGTGCCTTCAAGAGCTTTGGCAGCCAACAATGAGTGCTCAAAGCCCAACAGGTGAGTGTCCACGGGCCATTGCAATGTTGCAAGCATCATATATTTGATGATGCTTTCGCGACATGAATTCCGCCATGTCCACCGGCAACCGGCAGTCAGACACCATCATGAGTGTGATGTGCATGAGCTGGAGCATTTGTGCAACTGCCTGCATGTCTTGGCCAACACATTTGAGCTTACACACAAAACGAACACAGGGTTACATGCATAGTAGTCATTTCAGCGTTTCCCCACTTATCCAGCCAATTTCTGTCAGCCAAATACTTCAGCCAGGCTGCAATTCTGACCTGATTTGTACTGGCCTTGTCATGCAGAGTACTGCTCATTGAATTCTGGGCCCTTTCCTGGAGCAATAGCGCCCCAGCGGAAGTGCCACCAGCACTGCAAGTTGTTGATGATGTGTACATGCTGGCAGCACAGGGTGACGAGCCACCGATGGTGCGTGCAATGACATGCTTAAACGCGTTCTCAACCCACCCGTGTAGTACAGTGTCTCGTGGTATAGTGTCATGCCCTCAACGTCACAAGCGTTTTACAATATGTACCAGGGCACATGGGAAGAGTACTGTACAGCATATGGCCCAGTGACACATGCAGTGACGAGGTGTGCTGTGGCTCAGTTGAGCAATCTGCTCTGGGCCTTGGGGTGAGTTGCAGTGTCTACATCTCAACCAACGAAAGGATGGTCACGTGGCATTTCTGCATGCCACCTTACCTTCGGTATATCTGCCCTGGGCCTTGAGGTATTGAATCTCAAGCAATGGTGAGCAGCTGGCATTGCTGCATGCTTCCCTTAGGTGTCCATCACTGGCCAAGGGCGCCGACAGACCAGCCCCGACAAGGGGCTGTTTTTGGATCGGCAGGGGGTGCTGGAGAGGCGCAGCTACCAAGCACTGCACATCAAACCGAATGCTTCTAAAAGAAACGGCGATGAGGCCAACTGGTAAGAGCAAGCATTTGATTGGCGGAATTGCAGCTTCTGGAAAGTGTCACAAGGATAATGGTCAGCTACTTGTGCACTGGGGCCAGCAACCACAGCAGCAGCAGCAACAACGTTTTGTGGCATTTGCAAATGCATGATCAGCACTGCGACAACACAGTCTGACCCATTCAGCAGCTAGAGACAGGAGTGTTGAAGACAAGCACATCATGGTGCAGAAAAGACATCATTACATGGATCAGCCAGCATACAACAAACAGTACACCAAGCACGGGCTTGGCTACGCACAATGTGATTCTTAACAATTACCACAAATCGAGCACGCGATGTTCATAAACCACTTGAACGCAATCTGGACCCAGCCCTGTTGCCACGCCTACCATACCTTGAATGCCAACCTTCCTCCACTTTGGATTTCCAGCCCAATTTGCCCACTCCACTGCATCTCAGTTCCCACTTGCATGTGCACGCGACCGTATTCAACACACCGTTCCAAGTATCATGCAGTAACGTTTGCCTTTGCTGCCTGTTGGCCCTCAGGACAGTGACCATTGCCAATCTGCACCCCCAGCGGCGCACCCTGGCCCGCTACGCCCTGCATGCATCCTGCTACCCCGCGGGATCGCCGCCCTGCCCCGCCGCCTCCCCGCTCTGGGGCCGCTGCTCAGCGAAGATCACAAACGTGCTGGGCACGATCATGACGGTGCAGCAGGCACAACAGGGCGCGGCAGCAGGGGCGGTGAAGCCGGCGGGGACATGCAGTCAAAGCCCGCCTGGCCTGGTGAGGGCACATCCATTACAGGCAATGCTACGTACAGCAAGTATGCAGTCCCTGTTACGATCAAAGGATCACAGTCTTATCAATAGAAATCCCTACTGTCTTCACGCAAGTGATATGGATTTCAGGCAAAGCTATCTACAGCACAAGCGTACTCTGTGGTCTGATCAAGGCCAGCACCTGATGGGCTGCTCACCACATGCATCCTCGGGCCCTCCATGCACTCAAACAACAAGCCACATCACAGGCCTTGTGCTGCATCCCTGACGCAGGCCGAGAACCTAGCGCCGTTCTTCCAATCCCGGTGTGTGTGCTCGCACGGCTTTGCGGGCTACGCCTGCTCCACGCCTGTGCTCAACATGTCGGATGCCACGAGCTCAGGCGGGCCGCACGGCCACCGGGGCGCGGGCGCACTGACAAGGGTGGGCGCGACCGGCCAGAGGACCCAGATACCCCCCAGGTCGTGGCTGTACCTCTGGGTCAAAGTGAGTGGATTGGACCACCTGGTATCGCTTTGATGTTTGCAACAGTGCTTTGGGCAACACGGGCTGATGGTGATGGCGGTGCGGAGAAATGCCTGTGTTGGTGGCAGAAGCTGTGTGGGCAACGATTGAGCGAAGGGCTGATGGGTTCAGCAGAGAAAGTCAGGCACGCAGGTAGGGAGGTGAGGTTCCCGAAGACCTACGCTATGACCGTAATCCGTAAACCCTAACACAGGTACTGCCCGTACGTGCCCCAGGTGCCGCAGGGCATGCTCCCGCGGCTGCTGGTGGAGATCAGCCAGCCCCCAGGCAGCGGCGCCTACCTGCAGCCCATATTGCTGGTGCAGGCAACGCAGACAGTTGCAGACAACGGACTGGTCAGGGTAAGCCAGGCCCTAGCCACACCTACCTATGCAGTTTATACCTGGCTCATAGCTGAGCTACAAGCAAGGAAAGCTCTGCCGCAGCCGCGCAAGCCTGTGGTCGTGATCTGGCTCATAACCTAAGCCACGGACGTATGAACGAATGGGTCAGGTGGACATCAGCATCATTACATGGCACTTGCAGATTTGCACGAAACATGGCTTGCTGAAAAGGGTTATCACATTCAACAAATCCTGGTTGAATGGTACTTGGAAACAAAGGCAAACAGGTGGATGGAAGGGCCACTTCAATGTTCGATTCACGCCAGCCTGCTCAATTCTGGTCTGTCGGACTCTGTGGGCAGGATCCCGAGCAGATGCACATCCTAACCTGAGCCATCAACGGACGAACAAAAGGGTCAGGTCGATATCTCCATCATCATCAGCATCATCACATGGCACCCGATTATTTGCCCAAATGGCAATCAGATGGACTGAACAAACCTTCTTGCCCGTCTGCTTCCCAGGACCTGCTGCATTCACAGATTCGCCCAGAGCATTGCTTGCCCAAAGGGTTGTCAGCTTGACTCGACGAACCCTTTGCCTGCCTGTTGCCCAGGACCTGCCGCTGCCCACGCTGGCCAATCTGCGGCCCACCCTGCTGGATGGCAGTGCGTACCAAGACCTGAGGCAGAGCTACGCACCCGTGCCGCTCATTTGGAGGGACGAAAGGTAGGCTAACAGTCAGCCAACATGGCTGGGACAACAGAGTTCGTAATCCCACTGCTGCTGATGGCACCGCTGGTAAATGACTGCCATACACACCTGCTGCAAAGTATGACAGGGGCATAAGAGCTGGTATGCTTGCTGCCGCTGATGGCACTGCTTGCAAATGACAGCGATGCGACAGCTGACACAGCGGCATTCCTTGATGTAAGGTCTTGTCGCACAACCTGACGCAAGATTTTTCCGCACAACACTATGCCAAGGTTCATCCGATATGACGTAAGATACAACAGCTGTCAACACTACGGATACAAAGTGTTGCCATGCCCCTCTTCCGCACTCTTCCAAAATTTGAACAATTGCATTAGCCACTCCATGTGATGACTTCAAAGTGCGGAACAGTGCACCAAGCTTCATTTGGATAATTCCAATTACCACATGCAAAGATGCAACATTTGAGTTGTCATGTAGTATCCCGCAGTCCTCCGGCCCCCCACAGTCCTGCCCAGTCCTTGATTAGAAGTATTGCCATGCCCCATCCCCCGCAGTCCGCCGGAGGCCGTGTGGATTGGCGTGTTCAACGCTGCACGCGAGCCCACTGCCCTCGACATGATACAGCTGCCGCCCGGATCGGACCCGTTCAACCCCTACGAGGTCACACTCAGGCGAGTGCAATGTCACACTAATTCAAGTTTTACACCCTCACACCATTGCAAGTTCACCAAACGGTGTTATCTTCCACGTGTTGCTCGCTCTGTGCATGGTTGTGCCTCTATGCTTGCAACGCTCAGATTTGCCGCCCCAGTGCTCACACCTGCAGGGTGTGAGTATTGTGTTCGTTCACTTTACTACAAACGCATTCGAGTCTCCCGGTTCACTGAGACAGGAGTCTGACCCGTGCCCGCGTCTCCCTTTTGCAGGGTACAGGCGGACGGCGGAGTGGGCCGCACTGGCCCGCTGTGCCCCCGCAGCTGCTCCTCCCGCGGCCGCTGTGTGGAGCCGCCTGAGGGCAGCCAGGCGTCATACATGTGCGAGTGCAACATAGGTGGGTGCACATTCACCACTGTCTCCTTCCTCTGGGTGCGTCTGCACCAACAACAGATGCGCTCTGGTTCCAGGCGGCCTGCATGAGCAGGCCTGAACGATTTGGGGCTGATCATGAGTAGACTGTCAGCTCCTTCTGGGCATCCTGTCGATTGTATCAACGATTACGAGGAGCTGCGGGATGCTAACCCGCGGGATGAAGGGGGCATCAAACTTCACAGTCATGAATCAGCATTATTAACAGTGCATGGCTTTTAATGGTTTAACCCACGGTACTGCAGCTTGGGGGCAATTTCAATGCTGTGGCATTGACTGGCTCGTCCTCACCCCTTCAGGTTTTGGTGGTCCCTTCTGTGAGGGCAAGGTGACCCACATGCAAGTGGACAGCACACAGCCCCTGAAGCAGCCCTGGGACACCATAGAGGGGGGCCAATGGCACTTCTTCATCATCACCTTCTCAGACGCTGCGCTCAATGTCATACAGAAGCCAGGGTGAGTCGCTCAGAGTTGGCGCAGATTCCAAGTACCTTGACAAAGTTTGCGTCCAAGGATTTGGTTGCGGGCCTTGTCACTATCCAAGCTGGGCCCTTCACCCTTTGCTGCATGCAGCTTCCTACATTCACTCCCATGCTCATGACATATAGATGTGCCCTTGCAGATTATGACGTGCGTGCACGTCCAGACGGAAGCTGCATGCCAACAGGAACAGCACTTGCATTCGCCCTTGACCAGCCGCACAGCTTTGGCCCTGAACACACACTATGGCTCTGCCTGCCATTCCCATCAACCAAGGCGAACTGCAACATGTTTGACTTTCTGATTCAACATGATGAGTTCACTTGTCCCTCAGTCGTGGGACACATCCCTTGTGCGCATTGCGCACATTGACACGGATGTAAGAAGCGCAACTTCATGAACGGCCACCACCATCTGTTTGCTGCCCTGCCTGTCTTGCAGTCCCCCATACTCGAACCTGGCCATTCAGCTCCAGGTGAACAACCAGCCGCTGGTGTCGTCCCTGTCCGGCCATGACCCCAACGACCCCACACACAGCACTGCATGGCCACAGGACCTCGCACAGGTGATGATGGTGGTTGGGCCTTTGCACTAGCAGTCCATGAAGGCTATGAGGGTTCTCGACCATTGTCTTCTGCAAGTCACTCCAGTTATAGCAGTAGTCGTAGTAGGCTACATGGCTCGCCCAACCGCCCTCCGTGCTGGAGAAGGGGCTGGCATATGGCATTGGGCTTTGCACCAGCAGTCAGCAACGCGAATTACATGACAACATTTGAGATCTCGAGATCCTGAGGTGTTGAGGTCCGTGGTTGCACCATGATGAGCTGATTGAGGTCCGTGGGTGTGCCATGATGAGCCATGTACTGGCATTTACATTCATGCGAGTATCATGGTGTTGTATATGGATGCTTGAGCCATCTCCTGTTCCACTTGTTGGACTAAACAGATGTACAAACTGACTCATGCACTCACTCACTCACTCACTCACTCACTCACTCACTCACTTACTCACAGGGCCATGCACACGGCACGTTGGACGGCGCCGGGCAGGCACCGGTGTACCTTATCGTGTCGCCCTACTCGCCAGACGTTTCCATGGGGGACCAGTTTTTCAACGTCACGAAAACGTACTCAGCTCAGGGCAGCGTGCAAATGAGGGTGGGTGCGAGCGGTGGATGAGGGTGGGCCTGGAGCTGGAAGTGCATGGGAGGCAGGCATGGCTACGGGTGTGGTTATGAGTACCAGTATTCGTACCAGTACCAGAGCGGTTGGGTGGACTGTTGATAGTGTGCAACTGGGTATGGGAAAACTCAAGAGACTTATGCCCAGCTGTCAAACGCACCATCCATCCTGGTGAGAGTGCGTGTATGCGCTTGCCATGTCCTCGACCGTTGTGTATGCCTGGGTCCCTGCACAAGAAAAGAGTGAACAGACCGGACGTGATCAGGGCAGCCGTCCTCCTGGTGCCTTCTCGCCCTCACATAAACACATGATGAACATGAACAGTGATTAGACGGGGCGGGCCAGAGCATCATCTGCTCGCCACACCAGGTACACAAAAGCCCAGTCAACTCCACTACATGACCGTTTCTTTGCAGTTGGGCGCTAAGGACTTGAGTGGTGCCAGCAGCTGGGTGGTAGCTGTGTATGCCAGCGACCTTGACCTCCCCTCGCACCCCTCCGCCTATGCGCTCACCGTCATGTGGCTGTCAAACCTAGGCGCGGGGTCACCCAGTCCAGCACACAGAGCGGTCCCCTGGGTGAGTTGTGCTGGTGGTGGTGCTATGGCGGTGGTGGTGTTTTTACACGGCCTTCAGTCCAGGGAGGACTGCTCAGCAAGGGCAAGAGCAGGAGCGAGACGATCCGCACAACTGCGTGCTCAAGAACTTGCTACACACTGTACTATCGAACCAAACCCGACGCGATCCTGCCACACAAGGCTGTCTCAAATCCCACGCCCACCCCACTCACAAGGCATTCTCTATAATTGTGGATTGTGCACAGTGGAGTGGGTGCAATCAGCATGGTGCTGAACGAGCTGTGAAGTGTGTCCGTGTTCCTTGCCTTGCAGTACACGGTGTTCATAGGTGCAGCTGCCGGCAGCATTGTGCTGACGCTCCTGGGCGTAATCGTGACCCGCATGGCCATGTGGCGCTCGCACCAGCGCCAGGCAGCCATGCTCATGCAGGGCACGGGCCATGGGCCCACACTCGGAGAGATTGAGCTCTACCCTGTCAGGCACATGAAGGGAGTGCCCTCCTCGGTGGGTGACATGTTTGTGCTTACTCGGATGTGAGCGACATCGACATGTGATATACTGCCCATGTGCACAGCCGTTACACACGTGAATGATTGTGAGCTGTGGAAGAGGTGCTTTAAATCCAAACAGGTTACTTGTTGTTTTTCTGGCAGCGGTCCAACCTGGTGCACACGAAGCACGGAAGCACTCGTGCGCATGTCCTGCTGTTGGCCACGTTTGCTGGTAGCAGGGGCTTGACTCCTGCATGCGTCCTGATTACACCCACATGCAGGTGATAGCTACGTTTCCTTTGATCCAGTTCTCCACACAAGCAAAGCTAGCAGCCTTTGTGCTGTCCATGATGCCGTCTGAGGAAAGCGGCTCCGGTGGCACAGGCAGTGACCAGGACGCAGGCCAGTCAGGCCCAGGGCTGGGGCCAGGATCACAGGAAACCACAGCCAAGCAATCACAGCTGCTGAGTGGGGCTGTGGCTGCAGCAGCAGCGGGAGCGGGAGGGGTGCAAGCAGGCAAGGCGGAAGCGGGAGCGGGAGCGGATAAGGGTGGCGGCGGGTCCCCGCGTGTGCAGGAGAGTGTGTGTTCCGGTGCATTGTGGCGGCACGCCCTGGAGGTGGACGGGAGCCATGTGCCCGCCTGCTCCGTGTGCATCTGTGAATACGCGGAAGGGGAGCTGCTGCGGGTGCTCAGGCCCTGTGCTCACCCCTTTCACATGGTGAGGCAGGGGGCAGGCCATCACTTCTCACACCTCACATTGGAATAGGGTAAAAGCTGGTTTAGGGAAGGGGCTGCATGTGATAGGTGTTGCTCTGTTGAGTGGGTGTGGGAGAAGTCTGGAAAGGTTGAAAGGGAAGCTGAAGGCAAAACAGTGGGCCGACAGGCTGTGTTCAACTCTGTGGAGGCTGCTCTACGACCAGACAGCCCATGAACGATGCTGGTGGCATAGCAGAGTAAAGGGAGGCAAACTGATAAAAGTGTGATGTGTTGCTACACCTCAACACACACCTCACCTTCTGCCTGCAAACACGGCTGAACTTGCCATCTTTCAAGTCTTTGACCCTGTCACACTTGCATGATGGTGCTGCAGAATTGCATCGATCCTTGGCTGGAGAGCCATAGCACATGCCCCATGTGCCGCGTGGACCTGTTCCGTGCGGCAGCCTCAGCCTCCGGCAATAGCAGCCTGCGCCGTACCTCCACCACCCCCGCAGCATCAGATCGCAACCACCACAATAACCAATCATCCTCCCGGCATGCCACCAGCATGGGCACCACCCTCGCAGCAATCACCAGCGAAAGGTTCACCGAATTTGGTGAGCCATTGGCATCCAGCAACCAAGAAATGAATGGAGATATGGCTGATGAGCGGCGTGGTGTGGGCGGATCAGGGCCTGGCGGCCAACCGGCTGGAGCCGCCGCCACCCCACCCTCTCCCCACCGCTCAAGGGCGGCCTCACTCCACCCTCGCCTACGCCACCACCCCGACGCTTCAATTGCGACCCATAGTGATAATGGCAACTTACATAGTGATGGTGGCAATGCCGACATAGCCAACTCGGGCTTCCAATTGCAGCCGCAATCGCCCAGAGGCGGTGCTGTGGCACGAGAGGCGCGGGAGGTGCCCCCACCAGCAAGTGCTTTCCGCTCATGGTTCAACCGGGGAGGGTGGTCGGGACGGGCTACCGAGAGGCGGGTGGCGGGGACGTCGGTAAATGCAAACGGACCTGCTGCTGATGTGCAGCCTGGGATAGCGAATGGCGGGAGCGCGTTGGATGCCGGTGCTGTGGTTATGCAGGTGCGGTACAGGGTGTGAAGGAGAAGTACGTGGGTGGTGAAAAGCGTGTGCACCCCACAATCGCCAGCCTGATGCTCAACTGACTAGTCACCTCATCTCTACCATCCATTGTTGCCCATCGTACGCCACCCTTCGCCTTGGTAGTTATGGTTGAGGCTCCGGCATGGAAGAGCGGGACTGAGTGAGGCACGTTGTCTGATTTCTGCCTGACTATGCAACTGACCAGACTTAGTGTGGCAGGCCTGACAGATGGTGTGTTGCAGCTTGAGCCCATCTGTGTCTAGAAGACCGGCGGGCCTGACACACTAGGTTTGCTGTCAGGTTGCAGCCCACCTTGCTCATCTCTTCCACAGTGTGCATCTTAGCTGGGTCTTCACTGACTCCCCTGCTGTACATGGTATTTTGCGCCTCTTTTCCTGGTCTGACTGAGCTTTGTGTGTGATCGCGTTGTACTGCAGATCCCTGCGCTATCACGCGACCTGACCACCCCAGGAGGCGGTACGCTCAGCAGCCGCATACACTCCCGCGCACCCTGAGTGCATGCACATGTACAACCACACATGGATCCTAACGCCATCAGCATGCCAAGCACAGCTTAGAAAGGGCCATGTGGTATGGTAAAGCATTTGGTTATTTGAGCAAAGAACGACGTGACGTGACATGGACTGCTCTGCACCTGTTTATTCTATTCTATTCTTCACTGTGCAGTGTGTTGCACTCGTTGCATAGTTGCCGTGTCAGCTGCGGTGTCTGCCAGTGGAAGAGAGGTGTGGGAGCTTACTTTGCCCGGACCGGCCTCACCCTCCCCAGTTCCGGCAGTATGATTGTCGAATTCTGTGTATGGCTCTCAGGCTGGTATCCTGCAGCCACGAACGTCTAATTAACGCTTTGAGCCTTGCTGGGCAGGGGTTGGAGCCTAGCAACACGAGCTGCCACAAGGTACGTGCAAAAGCAGGTATTTGATAAAGAGCATGCTCCGTGATTGCACCAATGCCATCGTGCCATGGTTGTATTGTAGGCTGCCAAAGCAAGGCCGGTGTTCCAGGCCAACGTTGATATTGCTAATAAAATTGTCCACGGGCGAACAGCTTTGTTAATTGCGCAGTTGTGTTAGGAGCATTTTGGACTGGAAGAGGTTGTTTTTGAACTGGTTTTGACTTCTTGGAATGTTGGCGGAGAGTGTATGAGTCTCAACAGTCTTTTTGCCTGCTGTGTTGCAATAATAATGCCGCAAGTGCAAGATCAATTGAGATTGTGCAACTGACTCATCCAAGAACGATCCAATACGCTGATGAAAGGAGCATGCAGCAAGGAGCAAGAAGACAAGCAATGACACTAGACCAGGTCACCAACAGTTAACAGGATGCCTGTATGTGTACAGGTTAGCTGCAACTTGAAACAGAGGATAATGGATAACCGTATTGACAACTTCTGACTGACAACATCCATCTCTGCTCGTTATTGCTCGTTGACCCTAATGCTCAACCTCTGGCCTTGTGTTTGATCCTCTCCTTTTATGTTTTTCTGCTTCCTTTTAAGTGACGCTTGGCGGGGTGCGGCCCCTGGAACTCGGCGACGCGCTAGACCAGGCGGATGAATATGCTCTGATGGGACCTGCCAATTACACTTTGCCACTGCTCCAGGTGGACGTAGGACAGGTGGGCTCTCTGAATCCCCTTGACACAGTTACTATGCGGGAGCTGCTAGGGCTGGTGTAAACAAGAGCATTGACCAGAAAGCACCTGATCTGCACATTGTGAATGCGCAGCTGGGTGCATTTGCGCGACACGGCAGCCAGGCAGCCCCTAGCTTTGGCCAAATTTAATCGCAGCATGTTGTTCTTCATATGCCCACCATCAGCAAACTTGATCACCAAGTAAGAAAACTCATTGCACTCGGGCATCACCGACCCCGCACCATCATTTTGCAGCAAAGTGAAGTCAGGCACTGCCTGCGTGGGCAGGCAGCTTTGTGCGTAAAACTAATGCTGATGTATGGTGCGAACTGGAACTCGGCTATGGGCGAGACCAGGCGAGCTTTGTGCACTGCAAAGGAAACACAAATCATTGCTCAGCTGCGCCAGCCTGCAGCATGAGTAGGGGGCGGCGAGGACACTCGACCTGCAATGATATGAATGGCACGGTCTACAATCCCTGCAGTTGCTGGGCCTGCTTCTGCTCACGCAGCTTCCCCTACTGCTTTCTGGCCTCCTTCTCTTGCCGCTTGTTTTTGTACCTTTCATTTGCCCTGGTCCTTTAAAGGTGCCGCTGGCTTTTGAGGCTTTTGGGTTAAGGCTTTTGACTGCAGCCGAGAAGCCTATGGGTAGCTTTGGAGAGCCTGCTGAAGTCAAACGTCCATTGGCGCGCTGCTGACTGAGCTGGCAGCGGCACTGACAGCACACGCCAGCTGTCGCTGAAGCGCACCAACGCACAGTTCAGCTGGCGGTAGATGAGAACATCCACCGTGGTGATCAGCTTCTGGCTCTGCACAGCAACATGGCATGCTACAAGTCTGCTCGCTGCATATACACCCTGTAACAAATGGTGGGCAATACCGTACAGGCTGCACAAACATTCATTAGAAAATGTCACAAGTGCTGCACACACATGCACAACAGCACATGACAGGCAACGAATGGTGTGCCACGACTATTGAGACACCACAAGCAGGTGTGGGGAATGTAGCGCCCAGCACCGCAAAGGGCCACTTGGCATCAGCAGCACATTCCGTGCCCGCATACTGATTGCAGGTGTATGGACACAAGTGAGCGTGTGTGCACGTCAGACGTAGCATCACCAGGTCATCAGGCGTTCACTCACGTTCGCCAACGTGCTGCTGTGGTCATAAGGCCCAAACGCATCCAGCATCGCTTGCAGCAGGCCCTCCTCCTCTGTGGTCATGGGCGCACCAGCACCACCGCTCAGCTGCCTCCACACGTCCTCAGCAATGCGGGCCTCCGCAGGTGCCCGCGCCCACAGGTGCTCAGGCGCGCCCCCATGAAGCAGGGATGTAGTCAGCCCAAGCTCCTGAAGCAAGCGCAACAGCACAACGGCACAGGCAGCAGTAGTGTGGAGGCCGCAAGTAGGTGTGACTTGGAGTACACTTTCTGTGTGCACACTGCTCCATGTGAGAGGTGACATGCAGCCTTGCCAATGCTGGCAAGAAGGTGCAGGTGACCACACATCTGCTGCCTGTTCCTGCCAGCAGGGCATGCACAACCAACCGCAGCATGCTGAGGCATGGTGGGATTGAACGTACAGCAGCTCCCCCATTACATGCTTGTGACCACCTCACCTGAGCACTTGCCATTGCCTTGGCAGCTTCTGCAGCGGCAGCGGCCTCTGCAGCGGCGCACTGAGCATCAAGCCCCTTGGTCTCAATCTTGACATCAGCCTCAGCAATCGCAGCAGCATCTCTAGATGCACGAGCGCCTGCAGCATCTGCCTCAGCTGCCTGGACTGCAGCCTTTGCAGCCTCTGCAGCTGCCGCAGCTGCTGTGTGGTACTGGTCCACCACTAGGACGTTTGTGAGGAAGCATGGGTGCATGCCATGCTCGCGCACATAGCGCACGCAGTTGTCGATGTGGCAGTCCACCTCGGCCAACGCGACACTGGCTGTGTTCCTGGGCATGATCTTCAGCTCCAGGCAGAACTGCAACCAGGCAACCATGCGTCGTTACGTAACCAGCATGCCAGCTACTGTAGTCATTGTTTGGCCAATACCAGGTGCATCCAGCTTGCGCATGCGCTGCTCTGCCTCTGTTGATAACCCATCTTGCGCTGCCTTGGGCATGCGAGAAATTATGCAGCAGCCATCCAGCTTCATGCTGAGACTGCCCAATCATGCAGAAGCCTTGCACCAAGTGGCGCATGCTGACAAGGAAGTTTCCGGACAGCATAGATGTTTCTGGCTGCACATGGCCTAAGCCGTTGCAACGCTTAGTGTCCATGCGATGTGCGACTGCCCAGCTCACGTACCACTTCACCATCGCGGATCTTCCAGTCAAGGTAGGTTTGCTTCCTTTGAGTGGAGTCTGGGTCGGTCTCTGCTGGCTGGGGCACCACTTGGCGGCTCTCAGGGATGCACTGGTATGGTGCATATGCAGGTGTCACCCGCAACACCCCCTTAATGGCCTTGCCCAGAGCGTACGCCACGCCGTACTCAAGAGGCTGGCTGTCAGTGGTCCTGCGCGCCTCAGGCGGGTCCAGGAAGCGCAAGGAAACGTGCTTCAAACCCTCCACCAGCATCCATTGGAACTTGTGTCTGCGGCAGCAGCAGGACAGACCTAGTGGTGAACGTACGTGGCAGGGCTGCACCAGTGTTACACTTGTTGCTGCTGCTGCTGGTACACGGCACATGAATGATCACTGAGAATTCTTCACAGATGCTGGCGGCAATGCAGCACTTCTGTGCCACGCACCACAGATGCTGGAGCCGTTGTGACACCAGCTGCATGCTTGCGCATAACACCCCATGTATCAGCGCCCACAAGCAGCAGACCGGGCAGTAGATCTGATAGCATGCACATGCATCTTACCTGTAATCGGGCGGGTCAGCTGGGCTGTCGCCATGCGCAGGAGGTGGCTGCACGCTGAGCGGATCAATGACAGGTGGCATACCAGCCGCCACCAGTGCTGACATCAGCAGCGGGGCGCTGACTTGTGCCTTCATGTCATGCCCTGGTGGGAGCAGAAGCCCTGTCCATACAAGCTTGTCACTGACACGCACCCCTGTTGAAAGCATGGGGGCTGGTTCCCTGCCAGTGTCGTGGTAGCCTGCAGGCATGCCACCAACATGCAGAGATTCTTCTCAGACCAGTGCTAGCTTGGCTATGTGCATCAATGCCAGCCAGCAGTACCCTGACAGTTAAGCTCGAGCTGCTGTTGCTATGTAAGCAGCTGGCAGTCAGCTTCAGGCAGCCAGCCATATGCTGGGTTTCCCACCAACAAACAGCAAGCTCATTATTGATGTGAAAGCCAAGCTTATTCAAGCTGCATCAGGAGCCATATTTGCAGGTGCCCAACAGTGCTGGACTCTCCTGCCATGGTTGTAACAATATGAATAGCAACAGGGGAAAGCGAGCAGCGAGGGAAGGGTGAAGCAGAATGACAACAGCACGCGGCGTCATAGAAACCAGTTCAGCTGTTGCGGTTCTGATCTAAATGCTAACCAGTAATGATTGTTGATTACAGTCATGATCGTTCTGCGCCTGGCATATGTGGCTTGCTCACCGCCTGTCCTCATCACTTCATCAATCACTTCCTGCACGCCATCCTCCGCCTGTATCGCCACCAGGTCCATCACAATTCTGGCGTAGGTGGCATTGCCGGCGCTACCCAACACGTACTGCATCAGGCTGGACTGCTCGTCAATCCACCACTGTGCTGTCAGTGGCTTGCCTGACCTCAGGCGCTGCTCCATCACAAACAGGCATTGCCCAGTGAGGCCCCGGTGGCCTGCCGTGAGAGCCATGACAGACGCAGCTATCTTGCTGGTATCCATGCACTCCTGAGCTCCTTCCCTTACCCACTCGGCGCACAGCTGCTCCACCAGCTGTGCTGTACCATCCTGAGTGAAGCGGGGAGGGGCCACGTGCCTGACCTGCAGCAGCACACACGGAGCAGTGTGCCGGGGCCTGACTTGCAGCAGCACACACGGAGCAGTGTGCCGGGGCCTGACCTGCAGCAGCACACACGGAGCAGTGTGCCGAGGCCTGACCTGCAGCAGCACACACGGAGCAGTGTGCCGGGGCCTGACCTGCAGCAGCACACACGGAGCAGTGTGCCGGGGCCTGACCTGC
>QAXH01005246.1:49703-72732 GCA_004335635.1 Chloromonas sp. AAM2
AGCAGCACACAGGGAGCAGTGTGCCGGGGCCTGACCTGCAGCAGCACACAGGGAGCAGTGTGCCGGGGCCTGACCTGCAGCAGCACACACGGAGCAGTGTGCCGGGCCGCGTATGTGACCAGCCAGATCCTGCATCATCAGGCATCATGCCATGCTCTGCCCCCAGCTGAGGATGTGACAAATCTGCAGGAACGTGTAGCAAACTGATGCCTAAAAAGGCAATCAGAAGGCCAGGCCCTGACTTAATGTTGCTGCAAGCCAACACAGGCAGTCCCAGGCTCAGGCCACAGGCAGTGCCAGCTCAGCCAAGCCTGAATTGATGAGACCTGCTTCCAGTTGGAGGCAATGATTGGCTTCAGCCTAACATATTTTGGTGCTGCACCCATGCCCAACAGCTGCGCTGGAGGTGCCAAAACCAGGCTCACTGTGGCACTCAGCCTCCGCTTCCCACGCTCCCTACGCCTGCAATCGATGGGGTTATCACCGCCCAGCTGTCAGCTACGCACACGCTTACCACGCTGAAGGGGGCGACATTGCTGATGTTGCCCGTCGCAATGAGGTGAGCCAGCGCGTCCGTTCCAACGAGCAAGCAGCCAGCCTTCTTGTTGCTGCAGGAACAGAGAACAGGGCAAGCATGCAGGGTTTCAAGGTGAGGTGGGGTGCTGCAAGCCAGCCAAAACACCTTGCTGTTTGTTGACAGTTGCGTGGGCCCCAATGGACCTGTTGCCACCTGGCATATGAAACAATGCTGCCATAACATCTGCCCAGGCAGACCCAAACCTGTTTCGACACTATAACTATGAGTTGCAAGCAACTTGCATGCCATAGCGCACAAATCCAGCTCCTGGGCATCCTTCTGGGTGATGTATGAAGTTTTCCGTTTTTGGAAACACGACGTTTTCTTGCATGCGCTGTTGGGTTATCCTTATCCTCAGCTGTCTAACGATGCCAAAATGACTGTGTTCTGACGCTGTTTGGGCATCTTTCCACTCGAAGCTTAAGATCTGTAACTGCAGTACTGCTGATTATAACGCGCGCGGCCCACCGCCAGACCCAGCCACCCAGCCTAGTGGCTTCAGGAGCACTAGTTTGACGGCCCCAGCAAAAACAACTGGGTTGAAATCAAGCATGTGCACATGCCTGGGGATGATTTCTTGCGCTGACCAGGAGAC
The DNA here is from genome assembly GCA_004335635.1 of Chloromonas sp. AAM2. NCBI lineage: Eukaryota > Viridiplantae > Chlorophyta > Chlorophyceae > Chlamydomonadales > Chlamydomonadaceae > Chloromonas > Chloromonas sp. AAM2. The sequence goes on from QAXH01005246.1 coordinate 50,876, forward strand.
CCTGTTTCATTCCAGGACGTACCAGATGAGGCAATGGTAGCTTTGCTGAGCATGGCAAAACGCAGCAGTCCAAGACCTTGACATGGCAGGCTGATGCTTCACTCACAATGACTGCTTGATGCCCCTCATGATCCTCAGGAACTTCTCCAGACGTGCTGGGCTGCCTGTCTCCCTGTCCACCAGCGCCTCCTCCAACGCATCACACTCATCCATGATCAGCAAAAGCTTGGGTGCAGCAGGCTGCTGCAGGTGATCTAGCAGGCAGTCGCTGCTAGCTACCCCGCTGGCACATGGCAAGTCCAGCTGCCTGACGATGTAGCTGAACAGATTCTCATAGTCGGCGACACGGAGCAGCAGGGCCAGGTCAAGGTAGAGCACCCTCACGTTTGCACGGTGTGCTGCACGCTCAACTGCCATCGCCAAGCTTGTCTTGCCAGCCTGCCTGTGCGCGGTGAGCAGCATGAAAGCCCCTTGAATCATGTCATCGCATACTGACTCAGCAATGGAGTCCTCAAGGTAGATGTTGACGTCAGGATCTGCGTACTGGCTCCTAGCAACCAGCTTGCGCCTCCTCCGCTGCGGAGCTGCTGCACCTGCATGCATGCAGAGGTGCATGCAGGATGCACTGTCTGGAGTTGCACAGTATGCATCAACATATCACATAAAGTACATGAGCATGCCCACATGCAGATATGCTGCGCAAGCTGCACACTAGAGTGCTGGTTACAGGAAGGCCCAACAACAATGACTGGGCTTTGCCTACCCAGCAACCGCTTTTTCCTTTTTTTTTTTGGGCTCTGAACCAGCCCTTCCAGAGGACCCTGCCTGAGGCCATGATAAGCTATGTAATGATGATGATGATGATGATGCTGATGATGATGAAAGTGTGCCACAGTGTGCCCACACAATGCGTACAGCATGAAGGATGGCACAGGCGGGTTTGGGGTGATGCATGTCATAACTTTCAACTTGATATATATGTATGTAAAGCCGGACACCACCGCGCTCAGCAGCACAGCACATCACCATCTGTACATGCAGCAGCCCATGTGGGTGTCATGTGTATATATGCGTGTGCATCCTGCGCACATGGCAGGGATGCGGTTCTGGAGCTGCAGCTGATGATACTGGCAGTGTGTGCACACCTGCTGGCACTGCACAACCAGGCGTTGCATCCACTGACTGCCTCACAATAAGCACCGTGACCATATGGCACTCCTTGCTGTAGATGCTATGGTGGCATGTGAGGTGTGCGGGATCTGCTAGGGCTGATGTAAGGCGACAGAACAGCACATGCAACAGGCAGATCCACAGCAGATACATACAGGAAAGCAGGCAGCATCGCACAACATCAGACTGCCAAGACAAATTGGCAGTCTGATGTAGTTTCTTTGGCAGTCCGGACCGAGGTTCCTGCAATCCAACAACATGCTAAGGCACTGCTGCCTCTGTCACCTGCAGCCATACTCACCACTGTCATCAGGAGCAGTACCAGAAGTAGTAGCATGCACTGCCACAGCTGAGGAAGATGCAGGTGCTGCACGGCTTGGACAGGCGCTGTGCCAGCCACATCTACGCCCAGCGGCTGCATGCGTGCGCGGTACTGCCCGGCGCTCAGAAGCTGCTGCTGCTGCTGCACTAGGCAGCGTGGCAGCTGGCACACCCTCATGGCTGGCGGCGGCACATGCTTCAGACCTGCACACAGGGCACAGCAACGAAGGTTCGTTCCAACAGTGGCATCAAATCATCTGGTTGTGTTTTCACCAGCACGTAGAACTGAGCCTTTTTTCAGGCCCTTTGTGCCTGAGGGGTTATTGCGGACAGGACAGCACCCCGAGGGGTGGCCACCACCATCACTATCGCGGTGTGTCATAGCAACATGGCAATGCTTGGATACGGCTCACACTTGTATTAGATAGTGTATTGAACTGGTAAACAAGCAGCATATGTGTGTGCAGCCGCGTACTCATACACTGCGCGTGCCCCCTCGTACTTCTGTGCGCGAGCTGCCTGTTCCAGCTGCTGCACGTACGCATCCCAGTGCTCCGGGAACAGCGGCACAGCTGCAGGACCCCTGGTGGCACTCCACTCCTCCACTGGTTGCCTGTTGCAGCAGCAGGAAGAACAGGAGCAGGTTAACCACATGCAAGTCATGCAGTGCGTGCCTGCAGCAGCAGCACCTGAGGCATCATGACAGGCAGAAGTGCTGCTGAACTTCACTGACAGGTTCCGGCATCAGGAGCTGCTGCCATACAGTAGCTGCAGCACAGCAGTGATGGGCTGAGGTAGCCGCAGCAGTTGGCAGTCAGCAACAGGCATAAACTGTCCTGTGTACAAGTCAGCCTGACTGATAGGTGTGGTGTCTACAGACAACAACACGTGCATCAATCCATGCGCAGCTCACCTGCGGTTGATGCTGGCGGGCACCGGCGCCTGTGACACTGGTCGCACTACCTTGCAGCCTGAATGTGGTGCCACCTGTGCAAGCAAAATGCATAATAGAACACACAGGTTCAGAAAAAAAAGAAGTGTTGTTGACACTACCGCTGCAGCACAGGCGCAACGCTGCGCATTAGAGCTCAATGCTGCGCAGACTCACCACGCCAACAACATGCTGGCAGCTCAAATGTGGACGTCCACGTACAGCATAGGCCTACAGGAACAAGAGCAGAGCAGTGAGCAGCGCCATCAACAGGAAGGCAGCTGCTGTTGGCTTTAGCTGCACACCCAGAGCAGCAGCAGGTGCATGTACCGGCAGGACCTTCTTGTGCACATCCTAGACAGGAAATTGCAGCAAGATCAGCAAGCACTGACCTGGTGAGTGGCCATGGCACCCACAGGGCACCTGCATGCAATGACACCATCAACAGGGTGACGCACAGAGGACATGTTTACTGCTGCTGAATTGCTGAACATCGCCCTTACAGCAGCTTCATGTTGGCTGCAAGAGGCCCAAGGTCTGGTGAAGCTATCAAGGCTGGCAGCTGGCGCAGCATGTGCTGCCAAGCCCTCCAACATTGCTCGAAACACCAGTTGCCTTCTCCAAGCACATCCTTGACCAAGCTGGCGAGCGCGGGCCACACATAAGACTCCCCTTACCTAGAATGCATGTTTGCAGTCTGCCTAGGCAAGGACTGCCCGAGGCAAACAGCGGCTGTCAAATGCTGGTGTTCTGCCGCCTGTGTCGTTTGCGTGGCGGTTCTAGCAAACGATTCGCCTGAACTGATAGCCTGAACTATTCGAATCGCCTGGACTACTCGAATCGCCTGAACTAAGGCAGATATCTCTGGTCCCGGTCGGTTGCACTTGAGCCTAGCAGCCTGGCATGGGGCCCTGACGGAAAACCATCCTCAAGTCTTTTCGAAACCGGACCCCCAGCAGCCCCCAGGCATGCTGCGGCGTAATAGCGGTACGGCAGGAAGCATTTTGAGTATGCCGATAGCAGTACTGCATACTCATTTTGCGAATTGATTGCTTTTCCTTTGACTTTGGACTCCTGACACTGAGGGCTTGCCCTGATCAGCAGACGGGGTAGCAGACAGCGTGAGTCAGGCCTGCTGCTGATGCGCAGCGTGGGCTAGGGAATGACGAGGGAGTGTTGGATGTCGGTGCTGTGGTTATGCAGGTGCGGTACAGGGGTTGAAGAGACGGTTAGCTGAGCTGAAAAAATGTGGAGTGTGCACACGGTTTTCGCCACCCACGCTGTTGTCCCAGCAGTCAACATGGGTCTCAGGTTTTCACCAGGGTAGTTGAATTGGTGGCCCTGACATAGAGAAGAGTGGGGGAGTGTGTGCGTGTGGGTGCAAGTGTGATCTGACACGTTGTCTGATTTGGGTCAAAATGCTGACTCAGGTCACACTGGGTATGGCACGCCTGACAACGGTTTGTCGCAGCTAGTTGCCTGCAGAACCAGTGTGCCTGCCGCACCAGGTTTGATTTGCACCCTGCTGATCTTTCGAGAACCACAGTGCACATCTTGATTTACTTGGGTTTCGTTGACATCCCTTGGTGTGCATGGCATCTTGTGTCTCTTTCACTATATAATTAAACGCCAGCCTTTGGCAGTGTGCATTTGATTGTCCACAGTGCCAGTGACATCTGTGTTCTTTGCTTCTTGCACCTTGAAGTTGCCTTCTGTTGCTCAGGGTTGGTCAGGACCGTATCCGACCTCGTCTCGAGCATGGCTTGCTAGTACGGCAAATCCCTGCACTATCACGCAGTTTGAGCACCCCAGAAGGCGGCACACTGAGCAGCCGCATACACTCCCGCACACCTCCAATGGAAGTACTTGCACACCACAACAAATCTCAGCGAGGATATCAGCGCACCAAACACTATTTAGGGGAAAGCAGTGGGACGTGCTTACGCGTTCGGTAGTTCCAGCAGGATGCGACGGGTGCTGCTCTCAATTGCTTGTTATATTCCATGTTTGTGCACTGTACTACTATTGCCCTCGTTGCAGGATATATTATATATTTATCGTGTGGGTTTTGCCAGGTATCATATAGCCACGAATGCCTGACTCGCACCTTCAGCCTTTAGCCTTTTTTCAGTGTCTGTATCAGGTATCAGAGCAGAGCAGCACAGTGGCCACAAGAATCTGAATATTCTGAGGAACGTGCTTCGTGATACCCATGCCACATGATGTTATGGTCATTGTCGGCTGCCCATACCAAGACCGGTGTTCCAGGCTCACGTTGATATTGCATATACGCTGACTGACGCCTGAACGCCATACTACAGCAGGTACAGTACTGCTGTAGTACTGTACTACTACTGCTAGCGCAGCATGTATCTGGTTGAACTGTTTGAGCTTGTGATGGAGCGGCCTTTAGAAACTGAGTGAGCATCAGGACCCGGTGGTGAGGCCTGTGCGCCGATGATCATTGTCGCCCAGAGTTGTGTTTAGACGCATTGGTGAACTAATGAATGTACGGTGGCCCGTGTGTGAAGGGATATGTGTCATCACAGAACCAACGTTGGTATTCAGCTGTCTTCGCCGCAGCGTCAAGAAATATTTTCTGCATGAGCCTTGCATGTGTGTAAGCCTCAGTATCCTGACAGTTACGGCTAATCCCAGAGATCAGTGAGTGAATGCACGCGGTCAATTCACTGGCAGCCATGCATGTGGCATTTTGTGTTGCAAGGGTTGCACGGGCAGCTGTTGTCAAAGTGCTGATACACAGGCTGTCACTGCCATTCCAGACGTGCTGCAAGCTGAACCTATCTCTCTCACACAAGCATGCATGTCCACGACTGGTCCAGGATCAGTTAGCACAGTTACAGTTCCAGGACACAGTGGGTATGGGTGTTTTGATGGTGCACATCTCTCCACAGAGCAGCATGCTGCACTTGTCCTGGGCTGCAGCTGCATACATGTGTGTGTTCGCTGCGTGAAGAAAGGCAATAAGGAGTGGTTTACTTCTTCTTGGCTGGTGGTGCGACCTTCTTGGCTGATGGCCCGGCCTTCTTCAACTGGTTGAAGACCTTGCGCACGGCACGCGCCTTCTTGGCCTTGGTGACAGCAGCCTTGAAACGGTCGAAATCTGTCATGGCTGCCTTTGACCGCTGCTGCGATAGCTTCTTGCCCCATGAGCTGGCTGCGAACTTGGCGGCAACATCTGCAGCCAACATGCAAAGCAAGAGATGAGTTTGTGAACGGTATAGTTCACGTGATAGCAGGAATACAGGGCATGAGAACTGTCCCATTCAGTGATGACACGGCAGTGAACTCAGCCGTTTGCTGTGTAGTGATGCCGTGGTCAACATGCGCACTCGAGCTGTGAGCTAACATACAAACATGATGCGGGCATCCAGATGGCGCAAAGTGGGCATTCATTGCAGGGCTGCTGTGCAGTGATATTACCGACTTGGCGCTGAATTGCTGTGTGCTTGCATGTGCGCTTGCAACAGTGTGATCCTTTCAGTGGGTAGCATACTGAGGCAGGATGTGCGCTGATGCTTTACCCCATGCTTAGCAGATAGACTCATGCAGGACCAGGTCCGGGCTGCGCAATAAGCGATGGGCAGCATCACATCTTCCTACTGTGCTGGTCTAAAATCTAGTTGGCTGGGCTGTATTCAGCTGTAACGAGCTGTGCACTCATTGCTATACAAAGAGGCTGATGTCTGCCAGGAACTAATGCCTGATGAGCTGTGCGATTCATGCTACTGTGTCCACATGCTGCCTGGCTCTCACGCTGTGACACGGCTTTTGTCTTCTGATCATGCACCGGTGCCTGCATGGGCTGCAGTACGCATGCATTGCCTGCACGGCCATGCTCAGCCTCCTTGTTACACGAAACTGTTAAAGGACTGCGGCTGCATCTTCCAGACTTTCTGCACCTGCTGCTGCAGGAGAGCATGAGGCGAATTGCGGCTGCACCGGGCATGGAGGCGGCTGCTGACCTGCACTGCTGCAGCTGCACTCCGGGCAAGCCGGGCACCACGATACGCGCGCTGCCGCCGTCCCTGAGCTCGCGCTGCTCACCCTGCTGGAGGCGCTGCAGCGGTTTTCGTGGCCCGACCCGGACCACCAGACCTCTTGAGATGCGTGCGATTATTTATGGAAACTATACTCACCACCCTCGGCAAACTTGGCGATGACAACCTTCTTGGGTGCAAGCCGAGGAATGTCGATCTTGAGGTCTGTCAAGGCCATGCGCTTGAAGTTGACCACACGGCGTGCCTGTCCTGGAGCATCAACCAGCGCCTGTACACAAAGAAAGTTTCGCTCTGTCAGCTGAACCAGGGCTCTGGGCAAAGTAGGCAGGCAGTACTGGGGCTGAGGTCACCAGAACAGCTAACAGCAGTTCGTCACTAACCCTGTTCTGGTCAATGATGTCTGAGACAGCAACCAGCTGCCCGTACTCCTCGCCATAGCTGATCATGGCCACCCGGCCGATCTCCATGTACCGCTTGAAAGGCATGGTGACCAGTCCTTGCCTAAACTAGTCGGAGGCAGGAGGAAGAGGCCGAGAGCGTCAGGGGCCTGGGACTATCAGGGCCGGGAAAAGCGCACTGTGGCCATGTGCCCGGTACAGGTAAAGCGCGCAGAGCGTTTTCATTCGAAGGCGCGGTTCTGCGCAATTGACATGCGCCATCAGCAGGAACTTTAAGCCATTCCCGATACTTGCCTTGATTAGTTCAACGAGGCACATGTGCACATGATGGTCGACTAAGCTGAGGAGTAGGGCCTCTGAAGCGAAGACACCCAGCTCAACACTCTACACTACTGTCGCAAGGATTTGAGCATCCAGTGGGCGAGTCATTGTCCAGACGTTTCTTCAGCCAGGAGCATGTCGTCCTCATCACGGCCCCCTCCATTTGGTGAGTGCTACAGCCGCGAACCAGCAACTGCACACAAAGGCTGCAGAAATATGCAGGGTCGTAAGATTATTATTCGTACAACAGAAACGACGACATGCAACACCATGCTGTGGCGCGCGGACCGCAGGGGGCACAATCCCTGAGAACTCACAGGCAGCCATGGAGCAGATGCCGTCAAGCCTGCCCCCATTCGCCAACCAGGAGAACAGGTCTCTTGACAAGGCCATCAGGGTAAGGAACACAAAATGCACATGCACATGCTTCCACACCCATACAGGCACAGGCCAGAGCGAAGCATGACCAGACACAATGCATTGTCCATTTGGGTTTTCATGGCCGTGCCAGGAACTTGCCACAGGCACATGGCCTCACGCACATGACACCGAACGCACTTGAGCATGTTCCTTGGCCATTTTAGTGGGGAACATAAAAATGCCGGCTGCACGACATGCTTGAGCATCGCATGGGTGTTGGCATGTGTTCTCCACATCAGAAGTCCATCCACTTGGAGTTTGGCTTCAGAGTGTCAGTTGCAGCCCTGCCAGCGCTTCAGCCTGCTGCACCAGTCTTGCAGGGCATTACACCTGTTTCTCCCTGCTGCTGTCATTCACGTCCAATCTGAGCAACACCAAGGCCCTGTGGGACAGGTCCATCCTCGTTCCAGTCCTTACCCTAACCTTACCCTAACCCCTTATGACCCACTGGTTCTCTCCGGATTGAAGCCAATCGCAACCCTGATGTCTGCCAATCATCTGTGCTGTTGTGCACGGGCAGGCAGTTGGGCGTAACTGCCATAGGGCAGCCAATGCCTCCACTAGTCCCTCAGCTTGCTGGTCAACCATGACTGGCATTGCTTGCTTGTAGGAACTCGAAGTCAACCTTGAGAAGGCGGATGCAGCTCTGGAGGAGCACCATGACAGGGTTTCCATCATGGATGAGCATCTCAAAAACGTGCAGCAGGAGCTCAAGTACACGCAGTCACGGGTAGGAGGGGATTACTAGGGAAAGCAGGAAGCTGGGGGCAAGCTAGGAAAAAAACGAGGAAAAGCTGGGGAAAAGCGCGGGAATACTGTGGGAGAGTGGGTAGGAGGAAGCTGGAGCAGGGGGCTCGTTGATAGTGCTGGTTATGAGCGGCATGGGGGGGCTGGTGCAGGGTACACACCTCACATGGTGGTGGTGGTGGTGGTGGTGGTGGTGGTGGCAGGCTGCCATGTGCGGGTGTCTGATAAGCAGGGAATCTGACATGGCAACGGCTTTCAGGGTGTGCGTGGCCACTTCAGCGTTGTTCCTGAGGCTTTGCATTCCTGCCTTCATTTGCATCATGAGCTACCATGGGAAATGCCATCATGCACATCCTGATACATGTCCCGCTGGGACTAATGGTTGGTCCCAGAAGGCAGCATCACTCCAACCTCCAAGCATCAGCTGGCGGCACTTGCAGGGACCCGATATCTACTTCATGGCTAGCCTCAGCTGCCTCACCCAGCCGGACGCCCTTGGCTCCAGGAACTGTCAGTCGGCAGCAGCCCAAGCACCAGCCCAGCTGCTGTGTGCCACTAGACCACTGCTGCTGCACCAGCTAGGGCTATTGAGCCTGCTGGGGCCATGCTGAGAGTCGCATTCTCCACATCCATTTGCATGCATTACTGTGCGCAGGTAGAGTCCAAGGCGCGTGAGATTGACAGCGAGAAGCACCTCAAGGCGATAGCGGAGCGGGAGGGGGGCAGGCTCAAGAATGACATGGGCAAGATGGCCAAGGAAAGAGACGAGCTGGCGGAGAAGGTGAGGGGGCGCAGCCGAGCGTTGTTCAGCCGGGGGAAGGGGGGGCCCGGTGCTGACCAGATGTTACTCACGACGTCTCGCGTTGAGGGTAGTTGAGGATGTGTGTTGGATGGCAGTCAAGACGCCCGCTCTGGCTCAGATTGCATGTTGTGGTGGAAATTGCTTAGCACACGAGCGCAGATAGGCATTGTATTGGTAGGCCAGGGCCATGCCTGGGCACCACACATACCAGACCACAACTCGTTTCAACTGTGCCCCTTGATCTCATCTCAAAACATGTCACAACGCCCTCTCTGATGATTTTGATGCGGGTGTACTGCCATTGCATACCAGAACCTGCCAAATCGCAATGGCAACTTCATAGTTTACTGGCAGGCCGTAGACCATGCTGGCACACCAAAGAAATCGGACCAGAATTTGCTCCAACTGTGCCCCTGATGCTGTGTCGGTTCCCCTGAACGTTTTCACAGGTCGGCACCTTCCAGGCCCAGATCTATCGCGTCAACGAGAAGCTTGACGGTTTCAAGCTGTTGATGAACTGGAATCAGGAGGAGCTGGAGCAGTGGGCGCTGGCCCAGCGACAAAAGGAGGAGGACAACCTGGCGATGGAAAAGTACTCACACCAGGTGAAACGGACATGTGATGCATGTGCGTGTCGTTTTATATTGCAAGGTGTTGGGGCTGTGTTGGCAAGTGTTGGTTGCTGCATGATTCGCAATCATAGTGATGGGTTTGCAGGAATCCGATCATAGGCAAGGGATTGTAGGTATTGCTAACAGGTATAGATGGTTGCATGTGGCGATCATGATGTCATCAGTCCCGACAGGTGTTGGTGGTTGCATGCACGTGTGCCTCACCTGGTTTCTTGCTATGACGCAAAGCTTCTTTTTTCCGTTTCTGTCTTGTGCCTCAAATCTTGTTGGTGCACAAATCTTGTGGTTATCTTGTTGGTACCGTTAACCCTGCCCTGTTCCACCTTGTCCCCACAGGACGCTGCCAAGATTCGTGAGCTGGAGCTAGCGCTGGAGAAGATGAGCCGCGCTGTTGTGACCAAGAAGGGTGACCTGGAGAGTGAGGTGCTGGCCACCCAGGCGGCGCAGATACAGCTGGACAAGGCGGCGGAAGACTTCAGGTGCGCGATTCGAATAATTATATGAAACAACCAAACTGAATGAAAACTTCACGTGGGCGAGCAAGTAACGTGCATGGGTGCAGTGTGCATGGGTGCCACGTTTTGGGTGCTTTTCTGTTGGCTGTGTTGCTCTGACAGGGTGTTTGCAAGCAGGGTGTGGGCAGGGCAACGGTCCGTCCGGCAACTGTCTGCATTGGCAAGCACTAAGGATTGGATGCCTGCTCATATGTTGGGAAGCAGCAATTATATGCTGGCTGCATGCCTCTGATGGTCGCGTTTTGAGTGGTCTTTTGTGCACAAGCAACTATGCATAGTCAACCACCCATCTGGCGCATGTTCTGCCGCATGTTCTGCCCGCAGACGACTACTGTTTGACTACAGGCTGTAAGAGCTGACTTGACATGCAAATCACAGTGCAGGAACATCCATGTGGCCACCAGGGATCAAAGTGATGTCCTTACGGTAGCCCTGACTGGCCCTGTCTGCATGCAGGTCGCTACACTCCGAGCGTCAGGAGCTGATCAAGCAGTGGGACTCGGCGCTGGAGGCCATGCGGCACAGGGACGCGTCGATCGTGGTGGCTTCGGAGCAGGTGGGCAGGGCAACGCAGGCTGCCAAACATCGCCTTTGCCGCAGCTCTTCCTGCGGTAGCTCTGGGTTCTCTGTGTCTTTCAGTGTCTCTAGATCGTATGATGCACAAGTCGCAGTGGTGGTTGGCCTGCCGTTAAAATCTTGCGATTTTACTGCTTGTCATGCGCCTTTCAGTCTCTTGTTTGATGAAAACTTAATATCGCAGTGTGTCACTTCTGCGGGGATTCTGGTCCGCTCTGCACCTCGCCACGTCACCTGTTGCCGTACAACCACACAAATGTGGCACTGCCTCCTCGCATTTGATTGCTGTGGTAGTTCGGGTTGCTCTGTACCTTGCCAGGTCTTGATTGTTTCACGCACATTGCACAGTGCCTTTGTCTCTTTTCACCCTGCGTTGCCTTGAACGGTTCCTGCGTGCAACTCTTTCCCTTTTGTCTTGTCTGTCCAGTTTGCCGCCAAGAAGGGAGAGCTGCGTCAGCTCAAGGCCGAGCTGGACGCGCAAGCACGCTTCCTGGAGAACGAGGGCGTGAACAACAAGGAGGTCGACGCACGCATTGCTTTCTACGATCGCGAAGTGGTGAGACCCGATTTGAGAACTGCGCCTACCTGCATCAAGAACAGCTGATGGCCAGAGTCTGCAACTCGCCTTTATTCTACCATTTCCAGCCGCTGCCAGCCGCTGTTCGACCCTTGTTAATCCTTGATGCAATCAGGGCTGGTCGTCGCTTGCTCACAAACTCGTCTGTTGTTGTTGTTGTTGTTGTTCTTTACATGGCCAGGGAGGACTGCTCAGCGGGGGCAAGGGGGAAGGGAAATTGCCGGTAACCTAAGTAAACTAGTCTGCTGCACTTCCTCTCGTGCAGGCCAAGCAGCGCGAGCAGCTCCTAATGGAACAGACCCGCCAGGGCGACATGTCGAATGAGGTTGAGTCGGTCAAGGCCACCTTGGGCAAGGTTGCCACGGAGCTGGCGCAGGCGCTGGCGCGCAACGAGAACTCGAGAATGATACTCAATGAAAAACGGAAGCGGCTCGATGCCGCCAGACGCAAGTAGGTGTGACCGTACGTGTGCCAGCTTGCCCTGCATTTGTATTTTGGCGATAGATGCGCTGGTTCTGCTGTTTGACTATGAACGCTAGTTTGAAATGAGTTTCATATTCGCTGCGTGTGTTGACGTTGGTTTTGTCCGCGCTTGCAGGTATGCCGCCCAACGCCGTCGCTTGGACGAGCAGTTCAACACCTTGGACAGTTTGGAGGCCAAGGTCGAAGAGCTGGACGCCATGCGGCGCGCGGACGAGGCGCGGCTCAAGGCGGTGTTCAAGGAGGCGGAGGATCTCAAGAAGGAGCAGTTCAAAAGAGGGCAAAAGTGGGTGTACAGTGCTCCAGACTTCATTGTGGCAAAGTTTTTTGGGGATTTTACACTGGCCGTTCTGGACCTGAGCTAGCTATCGCACATTACACAGCCTGTGAGAAAGACTGAACAAGTCAGAGGACCTCGAAAAGGAGCAGTTCAAAAGAGGGTAACAGTGAGTGCACAAGCCGGACAGGCTGGTGATCCCAACAACATTGGGTCCAATCTAAGCACAGACGCAGGCCACGTACAAGTAGACCAGGCTGGTAATCAAAGCAACACAGATCAAGCCCGGCCTGCTGGCAGACTCACAACACCAAGCCCGCCCTGTGTGAACCCCCAATTCGCAAGCCAGATATAAGCAGGCCAGGCTGAACAGTCGAAGCAACAGGACACTAACAACTCCAGCCTACCCTACTCTACCCTACCCTAGCTTGTACCCGAGCCTGCCCTGTCCCGGCCTTTCCTTGCTTGGTTTAGGCTGTTTGAGCTGCGCACGAAGGAGCGTGAGCTGATCAGCGAGATCAGCGGGGGCCAGGGGCAGAACAAGAACCTCGCCTCGCGCATCGCAGTGCTGGACGAACAGGTGCGAGGGGTGCGAGGGTGAGGGTGAGGGCGAGGGTGAGGTTGAGGGTGACATGCAGGGTTAGGGTTAGGGTAGGGTAGGATGGTCAAACAGGTGCGCCTGCATCAAGGGATGCCTGTGGGCCGGATCAAACTCTCGGACCACATGCATGAAGAACAAGACAAACGGGCATCATGGCTCATGCGCTTCGCCACACAGCCTGTCCACGTCACCCCCCCGCCCTGTGGCCTGGGAGTGGAAAGCAAAAGAAATGTTCTGCCTCCCATGTACCGCTGCTCTCCCTCTTCTCTCTACGGCAATGTACGTGCATGACATTGTGAAGCAGAGCGTAAAGGACAGACACCGTGTTGCCTCTGACGCCGCAGAGAAGCATGATACACGCACCGCTGTGCTTCAGGGTGTTGTTCCCTTCCAATGCAACACGTGTGTGTCACGTGCTTGCCCCTTGCCCCTTGCCCCTTGCCGCCCAGGTTGTCCGTCAGCAGGAGTTGCTTTACAACGTCGAGTTCCAGTTGCAGCAGATGGAGCGGCGCGTGGCGCGGGCGGGCGGCGTGCGCAGCGAGGAGGAGACCAGGGCGCTCAATGCTCGCATCGAGAAACTGACGACCGTTTTAGAGGGGGTCAACGTGGAACACTCCATGCTCATGGAACAGGTGCGGCAAAGCAGGGTAGCATGTCAGGGCCCAAACCAGGGTAGGCTTGGCAGGGTAGGCTTGGCGCGCACGGATATATGGACCAATCGACTCCATGAGAACGTGTGCCACACAAGCCATCTCCGGTCAGGAAGACAACACGAGATGGCTGCATGAGGACAAAAGTCCAGAAGAGCTTCCGTCCAAGAATGCCCACCTTCCCTATCCATACAATGCACCATATGCCGTCACCATATCAATAGTGTTTGATACGATTATTCAAACCATTCAAGCAGTCAAGCAGTCACATGACCACAGTTTGCCTTATTACCCATGTACCTTCTCTTCCCATGCCATTCTCGAGCCCTGCGTTTTGCTATGCACGCCTGTCCTTTACCCTTGTACACTCGGTCCTGTGCCGCACTCACGTATCCCTCCCCCCTTCCACCCCCCACTACCCCGCACACGCACACACCTCACCTGCAATTGCCCTTCTCCCGTGCCCCTATAAAGGTCAAGCACAGCGAGGAGGACCTATTGAGTGCACGGCGTGACCACTCGGGCCTCATGACGCGCAAAACAGCCCTGACCGCTGCCGCAGCCGCTCTGAGGCTGGAGAACGACATGCTGGGCCGGCAGGTCAAGTCAGCGGCAGCCACCAAGGAAAAGACCATGGTGGACCATGACGTCATGAAACTGGTGAGAGCGGGACGGGCTGTGGGATGGGTTAGAGGGAGGCGCAGTGGCTAAGTGGGCAAGGGAACCGAAATAACAATAAGTGGCTAAGTGTGGCTTGCGGAATCAGTGATGAGTCTCAGCTGTTGTGAGCGGTTTTAAGCATAAACCATCAAGCAGATGCGGTTAAGCGGGCAAGGGTAACGATGCAACCAACGAGCCTTCGCTATATGGTCTGGCAAGTCCCACCACGAGCTTGGTGTGCATTCACTTCATTTCTGTGGCGAGGAGTACCTGTGTGCGAGGGTTTGTGCGCCCTGTCATGCAAACCCGCCAACTGGCTGTTTCAATTGATACCGCTGGAGGGTTTGTGATGAGCATTTGCAAAGCACCGGTAGGTGTTGGACTGACCATCAATTAAGCACCAGTGTTGCGTGTGATTGTGGAACGAGTGATGGTAGTGTGTACATCCACCCAACTGGCTGCTGCAGTACCACTGTCACGCAATGCGTGTTGTTGCGTCTCTCAGGACGTGAAGCGTCTGCGCGACATCCTGTCGCTGCATGCTGACGAGGTGTTCAGTCTGGAGAACAGGAAGTTCCAGCTCAAGATGAGCGCACAGGAGCGGAAGCAGGAGGTGGAAGTGCACCGGTGAGAGCAGCAGGGGCCAGGCTAGGCTAGTTGGGTTGGCGGGCTGCTTGGTAAAGATCAGACGTACAAGCAGGCACTGTCGGGAGTAAGTGCAGCTAAGGGCACGAGTATCTGAGGGGGGTGAGTGGGCGGGTGGTATCTGAGGGGACTCCATGTGTCAGACAAAGTCCACGTGATCACATGCTACTTGCTTGTAGACCAGTAGGGTGCAGGGTGAAAGATAGGAGGCGCTGTCTTTTCAGGGCTGGGCAAACCAGAATTCAGGTACTACAGTTGCAAACTGTTCAAGGGGAATGACAGCAACACGCAGTGGCTGTAGAGTCAGGATTCATATTCAGTCGTTCGTTTGACTTGCGATTTGTTTGCAGAGACTCCCTGCGTATGGAGCTCAAGCTGCTGCGTGAGGACATCCACCGCATCACTCTGGAGCTGAGGGAGAGGGCCATAAAGGTGGGACATGCCAGAACTTAAGGTGCAGGGTAGGGTAAGCATGGGGCAACGTCTCAGGTTACAGCGAGCTGGTAAAGGATTCGTTGCCATGGTTGCGAAACCATTGTGTGACGGCAAGATGACTTGTGGTGGAACATTGTGATCAAGTTGAGGCCATTGGTAGTTTTCTTTACGGTCAAGTCTCCGGTGAAGGTGATCAAGTTGGAGCCAGACTTTCAGGCTACAGCAAGATAGGTTGGTCACGGTGATGTTGTTTCTTTGGAATGGGCGGTGAAGCACTGTGTGAACTAGTCAAATGGGGCCATGCTGGCGTGCGCTGCAGATGTATCAGTACCTTTTTGATCATGGAAGTTGGAAGTTGATTGGAGGTATCCCTCCTTTCTATAGTCAATCTCTGTGTGAAATCTCTGTACGTGCACAGGTGGAAAAGCTCCAGAGTAAGTTTGAGGTCATCAGCAGCAAGACGCGCGGCGCAGGCGACGACGGCGGCGAGCCCAAGAGCCAGGCGTACTACGTGATCAAGGCGGCGCAAGAGAGGGAGGAGCTGCAGAGAGAGGTGAGGCAGGGAGAGGAAGGAGCTGCAGAGAGAGGTGAGGCAGGGAGAGAAAGGAGCTGCAGAGAGAGGTGAGGCAGGGAGAGAAAGGAGCTGCAGACAGAGGTGAGGCAGGGAGAGGGGAAAGCACTCGGTTCTCGTGCGAGAGTCTGCAGAGGTCTCTCTGCACAAGGCAGGAAAAATGAACCGTTACAATGGCGCTCGACCCGACAGACTGTTGGGCTCATGGTTGTAAGTCTGGTGGGAGCTGTCACAGCCTGCCACATGCATCAAACTAGGCTTTGCAACTACCAGCACTTGAGGATTTGCTTGCAATTCCTGGTGAGCCGGACTGGATGCCCTACATGCCTTACCTCCAGAGTTCAGAGAATAAATTACCCTTGCCTGTGCGCTCCCTTGGCTGTGCAGGGTGACGAGCTGGATGCACGCATTCGCAAGGCTGAGAAGGAGGTGGCTGCGCTGGAGACCACCCTGGTGCAGCTGGTGGGCGCCAACGGCGTGTTCAGCTCGACCTACAAGAAGGCAGACCCCCGGGAGGCATACGGGGAGCAGGCGCAACTCAGGTGCGAGGGAAGGTGATGCCCTTCAATGTGAGAGTGGTGTTGAGAAGGGGGAAGCGGGCCTTGCACAGTGGTGTCAGCTGGCATATCACTAGTCTTTTGCCTGCTACACTACAAGGACTACACAGCCAGCTGTCCAGAGATTGGGGCGGGGGGGGCAGCGCGGAGGCAGTAAAAGGGGCAGGAAAAGGGGCGTGGGTTTGTTGGAGTGGGACAGAGAGAGCAGATAAGGTGGGAAAGGGGCACATGGGCTGATAGTCATGATGACATGGGCAATGGGCCGACTGCAGAAGCGGTGCATGTGCTGGGAAGGAAACACGAATACGTGCATGCAGGCTGCGACGTGTCGGCAGGAATGGTTGGAAAGGCCGGGTAGGTGGGAACTGGTTTGCAGGGGGGCTTGGTAGAAACAGAAGAGTTGTTTGAAGGGTGGTTGGTCCAACCTGTGCAACTCTGTACTGGTTGCTCATTCCAGTCTTCCCCAGGAGGAAGCTCGAAGATCTACTTCGCAGTTAGCTACCCTTGGGAACCTCATTGTATTCCTGGGTTCCCCATTCTGTTCTCGTGCTCTTCATTTGTTTTCCTAGGGAGAAGCTGGACCGTGTGTACGACAAGCTCAAGTTCAAGCGCCAGGAAGAGAGCGTGTTGGCGAGTGACTGCGCCCAGATCGGCGCCCGCGCCGCTACCCTAGACAATGAGAGGCGGATGTTGGAGGCGGCAGTCGCGGACATGGCAGCACGCAAGGTGTGAGGAGCAGCAGTTATGCGTTCAGATCGTGCCAAGTAGCAACAGCTTTGCGCAAGCAAAACGATAGCTGGCTTTTGAGGTGAAGGTGGTGACAGGCAGCCTGCATCGGCTGGAAAGCGCTGAGGTTGCTGTCGCTGTCACGCGACATGCTCAAACGCAAAGCCACCTGCTTGCCCGCGGTACTCCTGCATTCTTTCACAACTTTCGACTGCTGGTTGCGCTGGGTGTGACATGCTCTGCTGCCCATACTTTCATACGGCCCTGATTCACTTGTGCGCATATGCACCTTCCTGCCATGTTTGCAGAACGAGGCCGAACGTCAAGTGAACGAACAAGCGGAGAAGCTCTCCCGCGCCCGCCGGTCAGCTGCCCGCGCCGCGCAGGCCCTTGGAGTGGCCCCAGATGATCCCGAAGCTCCCGCGAGCAAGGAAGCAACCCTTGCGGAGATGCGGGAAGTGGCCAGGGCCATGGCGTCAGAGCTGGCCTCACTTGCTGGTCAGTACCCTGAGGCGAGGATTGCGGAACTAGCCGAACAGCATGGCGTGCGCTTGCCGGGCGGCGGCGTGGGGACGCCCCCATCGTCGGCTGGGAGGAGCCGACCCATGTCGGCGCGCAGTGGGGGAGGGGCTAGCAGACCAGGGTCAAGAGGCAGTGTTGCAGCGCGGGCTATACAGTTGCAAACGTGACCAAGTCTTGCTTAACGGCCACTTGACCAGGCGCTTTTGCACTGCTGTTACTAGACAAACTAGTCTGTTGGACGTGAGATCCACCTAGTGCTAGTGTGACATGCCTTGGGACGTGTTGCATGCGGACGGTGACCGCACAGGCTCTGCCTCGCGGACGGTGACAGCACAGGCTCTGCCTCGCGGACGGTGACAGCACAGGCTGCATGCGGACGGGTTGCATGCGGACGGGTGCACCAGTATGACTTGTAACATTAGAACGCTCAACGCTGAATGGGGCCCAATACCCTGCTTATGGCGATGATCAAACGCTGTGGTACTGGTCTTGGTGATAACAGAAGCACTGGCTGGAACAGCGAATGTATGCTGCATGCATGTTAAGACGCATGACTTCCGGACTTCTGCACTAGGGAATTGTTTAAGTTGACTTTGCAGTTGTTGCTTAGGGTGCAGTGATGGCCAGTAGGTCACCTACTTTCCTTGCCCCCTCGCCCCTCCTACCCGGACAACAACAACAACAACACTGACTACCGAATTTTGTGTTCTTGCTCTGCCGCTGACTGGCATGTCTCATGTAGGTGACATAGTAGATGCTAATTGTGTAAAGGCGAGAGCAACCTACGCATCCTTCAAGTCTGAGGCTGGAGTGGTGCCTTCCTACCAGGGTCATCTGAACGCGATCGGCCCGCACAAAGTAGCAAAAACGGCAGATAAGAGCAATTGCGGGTTCACGCTGCCAAGAATATTCAAACAGGCTCAGAGGCTGAAAGGATTGTGTAGCAGACAGGACCGGACAGTACCGGACTTTCCTGCATGCAATATCCGCAGCATCGCCTCTTACATTCAACGCTGCGAACAGCTTGCTTACGTGCGCCATGCCTCGAATCTCTCCTTTTCTGGATCACATGTGCCCCTGGCTGGGCTGCCCGGGCTGGGCTGTGATGGGTGTAAGCCAGGGCAGGCCCGAGGGATTTTCAAGGCTGTACATGCAGCAAACATCATGACATTGCACGTCCTGCCTTGCGGTCTTGCACGATGTGCTCGAAATAACCGCCAGCTGATAACCGCTGGACAACCCTGTGCCGATTCACTAAGCCATTCGCATAATCATGCATTTGATTGGTCCGACCAGAGAAGGGCAATGTCAGGCACACTGGAGGTCACCCGTAAGCGAAGTGCTGGGCGTGCTTGTCTGTTAATTCACTGGACTCTGCTAGTTCATCTCTGCAATCGTTCGTTCTGCAGTTCTTGAAGCAAAGGATTTGAAGAATGTAGACTATTTCGGACAGCAGGACCCCTTCTGCATCTTGTCCGTGGGTGGGAGAAGCACACGCAGCAACACGCACACAGACGGAGGGACATCGCCAGTAAGTCTGCAGCCTAGTCATTGGCTGGCAACACGATGACTTCAGCACCGGTCTCCCGGCATGCCAGCCCCGGCATAATCCCCGGCATGCGACCTCACACCTGCAGCTTTGCTTCTCTGCAGGTTTGGAATCAGGTCTTTACATTTGCCAACGTAACAAGCCATGACACTCTATCTCTGGAGGTAAGGGGCTCCGCCTGATGCTAGCATGGTTGCATGCAAACTATCTCATCCGCCAAATCCTCTTTCTCGTTTTCAGGTGTTTGACGAGAACAAGATCACAAGGCATGCGCCCATTGGGAATTGCCAGGTGTCTCTGGCCGAGGTGTGTGCACGCACTTTGCGGGGTCGTGTGCGTGCGCCTTACCAACACCCTGCCAGTACAGGCTATGGCCTGCATGAGCACATGGTGTACATGCTTCTTGTATCCATCGACATGTAACCCGTGATTATGCAAGCAGGCATGAAGAAGGCAACTCCACTGATTGCAGGATACGACATAAACGGGCACATCGCCTTCTTGCATACGCTTGAAAGGGTCTGCCTACTAGTAATTAGACAGCTTGTCTTAAACCTCAGCAGCCATTACTGTGCTAGAGATCACGCTTACGCCGACACCAACACAGACAAGGTGGTATCAGGGGAAAAAACCGCTCAAGAGTGAGTCACGTGTGTGCAACTTTGGTTTGTGCTCCCTTCAGGTGTGTTCCAAGGTGACTCAGGACGTGACACTTCCGGTCATCACCAAGAAGAGCAAAACACACCATGGAAATCTCTACCTCCGACTGGTGAGAGGGAAAACCGCTGGAAAACAGACAAACGTGCACGTTCATTAGCATTGCCTTGATACTATTGCCTTGATGCATTCCTGAAGCCCTAGCGCCGTCATTGGCATTGCCTTCATAACGCCGTGTTTTTGAACACCTTGCCACGTGCGCTTCGTTACGCTGTGTCATCTCATTCCTGTTTGCCATGTTTGATTGGCATCAGACAGACACGGCACGTGCTGCTGCTCGGCTCTCATGGCACCCAGAACACACGTGCACGTGTCACCCTGGCACTGCCTCAACACCGCCATGTTGCTGAACCCCTTGTCACCATGTTTTACTCAGTGCAACATTCCAGGTGCGTGTTGCTGACTGTCTGGTGGTCACGGTTTGCAGGTCTTCCGGCAAGGCTCCGTGTCCCCCACTGCCCTGGGGGTGGTGGCAGCACCGGACAGCCCTTCAGCAGGCACCAAGAAACCACCGGTCAGTCAACAAACAGCCTGTAACGCAACATGTCTGGCCACAAACAGACTGATTGTAATTCAAGCTACGATAAGGCTTCTCACTAAAACTGGCCACTAGTGACTCGCATTATCAGCATGCATCCCCCCCTTTTCCCCTTTCGCATATCCCGCCCCTTTCCTCTTTTTTACCTCAGTTCATACTCATCACCCCTTGTAACTTTCCCTGTTCTTTTCAGCCTCGGTCACTGACCTGGTCCCTCATGACTAGCCCGTCCCCCTTCCTTCTTGGTATTTTTTATATCTTGGGCTTATTTTTTCTGGATGAATGCCCTCCCATTTTTAGAATTCCCCTCCTATAGTTTGTCCTACTATCATCTCCTTCCTTTTTCTGTTGTCCTCAGCCCCGGCCCTTGACTGGCTACCGACCGGGTCAGTGGATCCTGCCGAGCTACAAGGACAAGGACTGTTGGAAGGACTACCAACAGGGGCAAGTGCTCGGCAAGGGGAGCTACGGCACAACCTACCTGGCCACGGATAAGAAAACGGGCAAGGAGGTGGCAGTCAAGGTGGGAAGGGAGGGACGTGCAGGTGTGAGTGTGCTTGTGGCAAAAAATGGAGAAATCCTGTCTGCGTTTACTGAGACAAAGGGTGAAGGTGTGCACGTGCTTGTAGGGTCTATGATGGTTCACGTGCTGTTTTGTAGGTGGTTGCCGATGCGGGTGACCGGATACACAATTGCCACATGCTAATTCTGTCCCGTGTACAACGGCCTGTCGTCTCATGTCCAGTGGTCATGCTCAATGGAGAGGTTCCTCACACACCCGCACAGAAAGATCACAACTGGATCAAGGCAGCCCGGAGAGCACAGTGAGATGCTGCTGCTGTTCTCATGGCTGTGAAAACAAGCAAGCGCAGGCCCATGCTACAACCCCACACACTCCCACCCTCACCCTCGTCCCCACACTCACACGCACACACCCTCACTCCTCACTCCCCCTCCAAAGACACCCTCACTCCTCCTTCCCCACACACACATACCCCTCGTTACTTCAGGTGATAAGCAAGCGTCGCCTGGCCACGCCCGTTGAGGTTGAGGATGTGCAGCGAGAGGTGCAGATACTGCACCACCTGGACGGGCACCCCAACGTGACCAGCCTCATCAACGTGAGCATGACCCTCATCCTCTGTCCCTACTTGTGGACTGAGTGTGCAGCTGGTGTGGCATGGTTCTGGCACTTTCTGGACAGACACCGAATAGCGCATCTGTTCTGAATGTCTTGTCATACTTGGGCTAGTAGATTATTATCCATCACCATCAGCGTGTCGCTCCAGCTGCAGTAGTATGTCGCCAACTTGTGCTGTATGCGTCTCCGACTTGTGCTGTTTACGTCGCCAACTTGTGCTGTGTACGTCGCCAACTTGTGCTGTGTACGTCTCCGACTTGTGCTGTGTACGTCTCCGACTTGTGCTGTTTACGTCGCCAACTTGTGCTGTGTACGTCGCCAACTTGTGCTGTGTACGTCGCCAACTTGTGCTGTGT
>QAXH01005246.1:72739-84763 GCA_004335635.1 Chloromonas sp. AAM2
CAACTTGTGCTGTGTACGTCGCCAACTTGTGCTGTGTACGTCGCCAACTTGTGCTGTGTACGTCGCCAACTTGTGCTGTGTACGTCGCCAACTTGGCATGCGCATCCGTGCGCTGCTTGCTCCCCAGCCGCACTTCCGGCCTGTATTTGATCACAGCCATCTGCGTCCACGATATCCTTTATCTCTTCAACTTGATCTCTCTATCATGTCAAGTTTGCCTGTCATGCCAATGCAATCGCGCTGGAATGCTGGTCACATGCGGGATGCGGTCAAGTTTGAAATAAAATCAAAACAACAATTGCGTCAATTGATTTCGCTGCTGATTTGTGTCCTCAGGTGTACGAGGACAGGGCCAATGTGTGCCTGGTCATGGAGCTGTGCCAGGGTGAGGGACGCATGGGCGAGATTGAGGCCTGCATCCAGCTCAATTACAGCTAGTTGATGGTTTGGGTATGAATGTTCCAGCACTTGGGGTATGATGATATGAAGTCTGAACACAGTGTCACTCTCACTGTGTTTCTCACAAATAGGTGCAAAGAGAGATCTTAGACCGCTCGAACAGTCTTACTTGCAGTATAGTAGTGAGTTGCAAGGTCGTCTATGGCATGCATCAACAGCCATGATGGCATAGCACCGGCATGGCTCTTGAAGGGTGGCAGGGGTTGCAGGCTTGAGGGTGGGTGTGGTGCAGAGCGTATACATGCTAACTTGGCACACGCATAGGGATCAGGCGCTCTGCACGTGGCCACCTGTAGTTGTTGAGGTTTCACATGCTACTTTCCTTGCCCCAGGCCTAACCGTTGTTGCAATGCACAGCTTCTATGCTCTTTCAGGCACATGGGCCAGGAATCCTAGCAGTTCTCATGCGAGCATGCTAACTGCACATTGGACACTCAAACCTTACTGAGGCGAATCAGTCGTCAGAATTCAAAATCAGTTATTCGAAGGCAAATGCTCAATCCCGTTTTGACCTGCTTTTAGAGCACTTGTTCATGTCAGTGACCGCATGTCCTTCATGTCCTTTAAATAACACCTCGACCTGAAGTAGCCCTGACGCATAGTACATAGTAGAGCTTGCTGGCTTGGCACAGCACACTCATGATTAGTTTACAGGGCCCTCACGACATAGATGTTTGTCATGTGGTCTGGTGCACTAGTGACCTCTTGCCAGGCCCTGACGCCCCCTATGCTATTCTATGACCTGAACCGACCTATGACGCCCGCCACCCCACCCTTTGCCCCCTTGCCCGTCTTGCCTCCCCCTTCAGGCGGCGAAGTGTTCGACCGGCTCGTGTCGCGGGGGTCGCGGGGGTCGTTCACCGAGCGGGACGCGGCTCGGGCCATGCGCAGCATGCTGCAGGCAGTGGCGCACTGCCACAGCATGGGCGTCATCCACAGGTGCGCCTGAGAGCACCCAGCAAGCCATATCACATTTGTTGACGTGTGTGTGTGCACATGCATCATTCGTGTACAATTGTACACCTACCATATCTAGAGCGGATCTATTAACATATTCAAAGGTACAGAGCGGAGCCACAGAGCAACTACCTCATGGCAGTGTGCAGTTCCATCTTGCGTCCATAAGCACTCACCACTAGCTCTGGCACAGTTAAGGGGGCACTGCAGGCACACACACTGCAAGAAGGGCCATGCAACCACCTGTGTCATCTTCTTCAGCTTCTTGCATGGACCTGCCGGATGCCCACCACTACCCGGGCCCCCGCTGATGTATCCTTTCTAGTCCATCGCATTTCCTGCATTCCTGCCTGTCACCTTGTCCAATGATGCGTTGATGCGTCCAGGGATCTGAAGCCACAGAACTTCCTGCTATCTGACAAGTCGCCCATTGCGCTGATTAAAGTTGCGGACTTTGGACTGTCGTCCTTTTTTCAGGCAAGCGAGCAAGGAGGGTGGCGGGAGAGGTACAAAACTGAGGGGCTGCATACGGATTTGCCTGCATTGCAAGCCTGTACTTCAGCCCACTTCATCCCCCCCCCTCCCCCCCCTTCCTCCAATGTTCATCGTTGTTGATCATGTGGGAGTGACATATGTAACATGTGGGAGTGACATGTGTAACATGTGGGAGTGATATGTGTAACATGTGGGAGTGACATACGTAACATGTGGGAGTGATATATGTAACCTGTGGAAAAAAGATGTTTGCCAGTTGGAACCACACCGTACACCACACAAACAACAAGGATTGCAAACAACACCAGATCAGGTCCAGCAATGTCTGTCCCGGTTGTTCCAGAACGGTCCCACAACACACAATGGGTAACACAAGCGTCACATGTCTTAAGGCCAGGACACACAGTGTGTACCTGAACGCGCGAAACACACGGGTTTGCTTAAGAGAGTGAAGCAGCTGGAACACTTGGTGGCGACTTACATTACTGACTTCTGAGGTCACACTCAAGCAGATGTGTCGTTCATGATGAACATACCCCACACTTCACCGACAAATCAACTCATTTACACGCACACACACAGACACATCAGACACAACAGAAGTGCGTTACCACTGGTTGCAGTGCAGGATGCAAGAAATGTTCCAGAACTGGCAAACATTGTTTTTTGGAGCTTACTGATTGTGGTACTATTACAGGCAGTGCGGAGACCAAACTGTTTCAAGCATAAGAACCTGCGCCTTGAAAGCAAGCATTTGTTCATACAACCGGAACACAACAACGACATGCAAAAGAAGAACAGACTTGCCACCTTACTACCTTGAATACCATCTTTGTCATGATAATGTCAGTTCAACTTGTACTATTATTGCCTACTATTATTGCCTACTATGTGTTACCTCGTTGCCTGTGTGAGCAGGCCGCTGACGCTTCATTGAAGTTATCGTTTGTGCGTTTTGCCTTTGCCTATTGTTGTTATTATTTACGTCTAATACCGGATTACTACTAGGTTGAATACTGTCGGAACACTATTGTTCTTGTTTTGCGTTATCCTGTTTGTCTGCAGGAGGGTGAGCTTCTGACAGAGGTGCTGGGCAGCGCCTTCTACGTAGCGCCCGAGGTGCGTTTGCTATTCTCATCTATTTACTCCTACTACTGTTAGTACAGTTTGGTGTCAGCACAGCCGGCAAGCTCCACGCCTGCATGTGAACTCCAATCATAAGCACAAGACTGATTGATTGACTGACTGGCTGGCTGGCTGACTGACTGACTGACTGACTGGCTGACTGACTGACTGACTGACTGACTGACTGACTGACTGACTGACTGACTGACTGACCGACTGACTGGCTGACTGACTGACTGACTGACTGACTGACTGACTGACTGAAGCTGCCCTGGCACATGGTTCAGGTGCTAAGACGTGCATACAGCAAGCAGGCCGACATCTGGAGCTGCGGGGTCATCCTGCACATGCTGCTCAGCGGTCAGCCACCCTTTAGGGGCGAGACGGAGAGTAAGATATTCAAGGAGGTGGTGGGCAAGAAATTGGACCTGACCATGGGGCCATGGCAGCACACGTCAGGTGGGAGGTTGCATGGACTTGTCCAGAGGGACCAGATCATAATCACCACGTAGCTCGATTGGCTTTGTGTGCAATCGTGCCTTATGCACTGACTGGCTTTGAGTGCAATATGCAATTACGCTGATTGCACGCGCCGACGTGATGTAATTTGCCGTTGCAATCTTGGGTGCTACGAGAATCCATTTATCATTTATTATTCTGTTCATCAAATTAGATTTTTCATTCAATAGATTGTTCAATGGATTGCAGAGCGTGCCTCTCTTTCCCAGCGAATGCTCTGATCCAATGTCCGTCAGTTTATCATGTCTCACAGATGCAGATAATCTTCATGATAATTGATGATTGAATGTTCACGTAGGAGAACCATGCGTAAATGCTAGCAAATATCACCGGCTTGTAAGTTTCTATTCGCGCGTGTGTGCGCTTTTCTCAGATGCGGCCAAGGACTGCGTGCGGCGCATGTTGGACAGGGACCCCAAAAGGAGGGCCACGGCACAGGAAATACTCAAACACGAGTGGTACGCAGGGGAGACGGTATAATAGGAAATGGCTTGTCGGATTGCTCTTTCACCCGCTTTCAGGTTAGAAGAAGAACCTGCAATATACCGGCAACATACTGGTTTGTGTGTCTTGTGCGTCTATATTGGCCAGTCCTTGGATCGGTTTTCCCCGGTTTCATTTGATTCTCGTCCATTTCACATGCTAGAGGCAAGCACTGAAGTCTCCCCCGGGCTATATCAGCCCTCCTAATTGTAATTGTAGATCAGGGAAGTTTTGAGTGTGTCATGCGTTAGTCATGCGCAGGATGCGGGAGAACGGTGTGGCCAGCGACACCCCGGTGGAGCTCGAGGTCATCAAACGCATCAAGGAATTCAGCCAGATGAATAAGGTGCGAACAAAAGAGCAAACTTATAAACATCGTAACCAGTTCTGTTTCCACGTCCCGGCGCGCTTGTGGTGTCGTGTTGCCATGCTTGCGCTCTTGCTGTAAAACGGAAGGTCATGCGATTCTGATCTTCTTTTCCGATTTTGAGTCCATGTCGCCCTCATGAGGACCATGCATGACCATGTATGACCATGCATGACCATGGGTGACCATGCATGACCATGCATGTCCGCGTGTCCTGTGCGCTTGACAGTTGAAGCGAGAGGCTCTCAAGGTGATCGCCACCAACCTGCCTCTGGATGAGATAGCGGGGCTGAGGGAGATGTTCATAGGTAAGCGGGGCTGAGGGAGATGTTCATAGGTAAGCGTGCGGGAAGCTCAGCAGGTGACCGAAACCGCACACGTGACTGAACCCACTCAGTGACTGCCCTCGGAACTTTGAAAGCAAGTCCTGCAACCTAGAAGAACACTGAGCACGTGCCAGCAACTTGCACATATCTGACCTCAGGACACGGGAAGTTGAACAAGTGATGGCTGCTGCAAAACCGGTGTCTCCTCCCCTTTCCTCACCGCTGCCTGCCACCACCACAACTGTTCTTGTCCACTCGCATTCCCAATGCTACATCCACATTCCCCCAACGTTCTGTTCAGCTGAGGTCACGAACAAGAGTGAACAACCACACGCACAAGAACAAGAGCGGCACCATCCACTGTATGTATCCACTGTGTATCCACAATCCCCAAAGCTCTTTCACCTATACCTTGAACCCATTGTCAAACATTTAATCAACAGTGCCCACCGTGCCCTGCAGCTATGGACAAGAACAAGAGCGGCACCATCACAGTGGACGAGTTCTGGTCGGCTGTGCGCCAGAAGGGCCGAGACATGAGCCTCCACGACACGGCCTGCCTCATGGAGGCCGTGGACAGCAACGGGGACGGGATACTGGACTACGAGGAATTCCTGGCAGCTATGATCGACACAGGTAAGGAGGGGAGGCTATACATATATATAGGTGCGTAAATAGGTGCATGTGGGCCGCCCTGATGTAATCAAGCGCAACGTAACCCAATACTCGCTGTTTTCTGTCTGGCAACTCTCTATGTACACTGATTACATCAGGGGGGCCCACATGCACCGAGCGCGAACGCTAGCAAACCATGCAAGAGACGAGGCTGGATACCGTCTTAACCAACCCTGAGCAACAGAAGGCAACTTCAAGGCGCAAAGAGCAAGGAACACAGAAGTCAAAGCACTGGTTTGTGGTGCAGGATTAAAGTTCCATGACAATCAGACTAAGGAAGTATTTCATAAGACTTGCATTGCACAGGCCTGCCCACAGCGTGTCTTGTCTGGCATTGGAGGTGCTTTAACGCGATGGATCGATCATTGTTCGACAGAGATTGCCCCTGTACATCCTGGCCAAACTCCATGAGCTCAACATCAACACTCACCGAGGGAACATCGGCGACATCTTTTGTCTGAACCAACTTACCCACCTGGGCAAAGTGGCAACAAAGTAATCGATAACACTGATGGTTTACTGCATGTACGATACCCATGCATTGCACCTGCATCCCTCCAGCTGTTTGAGGCATAATTCTCACTCCATAACCTTCGTTCCAGAGCTTTTGTTCTCGGAGAGTTTACATAAGTCCGTTATGCACGTACGTGCGCCCTGCTCTCTACATGTTCTAATCTGTGCATGTCTTGAATAGGGTCGTGGCCTGCTTGGCTGCAGGCAAGATGGAGCGGGAGGAGCGGCTCAAAGCCACATTCGAGCACTTTGACGTGGATGGCAACGGGCAGATATCACGTGATGAGCTGGCACAGGTGAGGGCAGCCAAGAAACTTCCAGGACGTGCACACAGTTAAAGTGCATCACAATCCTTCCTAGAACAAAATGCGACACCGTGTTGCCCTGGCGATATGATACAACAGCTTCTACAGGGGACCAGGGGGTTCTGAGAAAACATCAGGATTGAATCGCCCGCTAACACAAATGCATGCATGCATGCCCTGTAGGCCTTGCGTGAGAACCAGCTGAGTGACGAGCAGATTGCTTCCATCCTGGGCGAGGTGGACAAGGATCTGAGTGGGGCAATTGACTACAATGAGTTCTGTCTGATGATGCGGGAGATGTGAAAGTGATCACCACCACCTTGCAAGCATGTTTGAGCGTGTCGGAAGGATGCCCAGCTTACTACCTGATGACAGCAAGCGAAAATGGCCTTGGAGTGATGATTATGGGATTAGGAAGACCACTACTTTAAGTCTGATGCTGAAATGCTCGTGATAAATCGTGTGTTGTGTGTTGATGAGTATAATAGTCATGCTCCTTGGACATCATTTTGCAGTAAATTCGTCATCGCTTTGAACAAATGTAACCGTCACGTGTAACCTAAACGCCAACTGAAAGTCCACCCTGCTGCATAACAAATTGTTGCATAACAAATTCCACTAGTACTAGTTGCCTGTGCCGTCAAAGCATGTACTTACACATGAACATCAGTCAAGCATGTGCTAATCAGATATCTCACGAGCATGTACTTAACTACAGCTGAAGCACTTGAGAGGAATGCACGCATGGCGCAAGTGCAAGGCTGATGATTGGTCGCGCTCAGCATGCACTGTGCTAATGGTTCAAGTGAGTTTTCGCTAGCCTAGTGGCATAGGAAGAGGTGGCATTACTTAGATGGTAAGGCAGCAACGAAGAGTGCACTACATGCAGGTACCGCCAACGCGGCATGTATTCCACCAGCTGGATCCTTCCCAATGCACCGTACTGCTGTAGTGGTACATAGACCAGATATATACCATACTGCTCCAAACTAGGTTGCGTTGTGATGTCTCAAAGAGGGCGTTGACCAGGCAGCTGACATCCCAGCGCTGGACCAAAATGGGTGAAAGTTGGCGCGTTGGACAGCTCTCAAAGCGCCTGACCCACCCATAACAAGCTGAGTTGGGCAACGACTTGGACATTGGCCATAATTGCTATGGACGCAATATTGGTGGTTATCAGACCCACCATGGGGTGTAAATCGCCTAAACCTGTAGGATGATCGGATACTGGGACGATCGGAAATAGGGCATGTCACTGTAGGTTGCACACTTTCTAATGTTGGCTTCCACGTACAGTCTTGTACGTACGTTGCAGCAGCCACTACAACTGAACAAGACCGTGGTGTCATTGGTTGACTGAATCACTAACAATTGTGAACGCAGATTTCATATTTGCACCGGTTTTGGATACGAACACAACGTCTTCACTTCCAGCCTGCCTTTCGTGTATCTATGTATTTTCACCAGGGAAGCCTTCTGAACACACCTGTGAAGCTAAAAGAGTTGGCATGTGGCTTAAACAAGCCCTGGCCTGTCCCATTCATCATGGGCATGCTTATTGTGACGAAATCTGGTTGGCAAGCGTTGGCTGAGGTATAACATTTCAAGCAAAGTAGTGAATTGACCTTGCCACCCTGCCTGACATCCCACAAACTGTGGTGCCACTTGAAAGTTCAAGCAAGCCCTGGATTAGTTGTGATACGGGCTGACGCACTACCAGGCGATCATCAAAGCCAATGTAAAGACCACCCGTCCCAAACTCCTCAAGCAGAGGTGGCCATGTTGTTGATTCTGTTAGAGGTACGACACTTTCAGGTTGTTCGATAGCTAACCGAGGCCTGTGCGCTGAGAGCATCTGAAAGGGCTCAGCCTGGAGGTGACAGCCAATGGTTGGTGTCCATGGTCAAATGATAAGGACTGGTCCTATTGGCAGCCCCAGTTCAATGCCCTTCCAGGCCTCACCAGTCTGAGCATGAATGCGCCACCACAGCTCTTGGCGGGCTGCCCGGGTCTGTGCGCTCGGCTCACGCGACTGCAACTGGCAGACATGTTTTGGACTGCAATCGTGAAGGACCAGGACATGGAGGCGCTGCTCAGCATGCCCAGGCTGACGCATGTCCAGTGCGAGTCGTGGCAGCTGCACCACAGCTGCAGCCTTCGCCCCTGCAGCTGGACTAAGCTGGCTTCTTATCTTCGCGTGTGTGTTGACCAGTTGGACCGCCTTCCTCTTCACAACGTGCACTCATTGAAGGTGATTGCATGACGGGAGCGCGCATACCAATGCAGATGCTGCTTACATGTCACGCTAAGTGGCTAACGGCTAACCCTTGGACCACTAACACATTCACAAGGAGGCTACAATTGAATCCACTTCATGTAAAGGGGAGTCCCATCAGGAAAATTGGGCTTGCTACAATGCCATTGTTGCACTGTTGGTGATGACGCCTCTTTCTAATCGCCGCAGGGAGTTGTGCACAGGGATGCAGATGGGCTGGCAGACGTGGTGGTACCCGGTACGGATGAAGCAGTATGCACCCGTGTGGCGGCGGCCATCGCCAAATGTGGTGGAGTGAGCTTGGAGAACGGAACAATGTACCACATGGGCATTAATAAGGGCGACAAGGCACCCCCAGCACATGCAATACTGGAGTGGCACGTGCCCATTCTGGTCCAACTCAATGTCCACAGGACGCAATACCAACACGTCAGCTGTTGGTTGGCCTGAACCAGCAGCTAGCCGGATGTGGTGTCAGTACGGTAGAGTTCACATTCTGCCGGTATTCAGTTGCGGCAGATGCATGGCCTCTGTTGCTGCCTTGTCTGACCCACGTGGATCGACTGGAGTTGGAAGAAATTGAAAGGCAAGACGTGGAGGCTGCAGAGGCTGCCTTGACTGAGATGTGTGTGCATGCATGCCGCCCTGTGAAGGTGTGTGTGCACTGGTTTCTCGGAGCATTGTTACCTGTGGGGTGGAGAAAGCGAGTGCAGGCAGCAATGGCTGCGGCGGGCCACAGCCACGTAGAATTGAAGGTTGGATACTCCAACGGACATACGTTTCAACTTGATGCTGGCGGCTTGGAGGGTGTGCGTGAACTCATGAGTGTGGCACGAGTGTGAGAGGAAAGCGCGTTATTCAGTTCGATGAAGCCAACCATGTGCCTCTACTGCAAGCGTGGTGCAAGCAGGCTCTGAGCTGGTGGAGCAAAATTGGTGATTTGACAAGTCAGACGTTGCGTTTCAAAGTGACTGAGGCTTTTCCAAGCAGGGTGCTGAAAAGATTTTGCCACTTGAGCTGAAAAGATTTGCCATCATCTTCCATGCGTTTCTTGTCATGGTAAGAAGGCGTTGATCAAGCTTGTGCCGGCATAGTTGGAGGCATGAGGTTCTGCCAATTACAAGAAGGGAGTGCACATCATGAAGCACGTCCAAGCAAATGAACCAATCTTGTACTGCAGAAAAACAGAATTCTGCGGTAACCTCCCTTCTTGTGACGGCATTGGTACCATTGCAACTCTTTGCCTGTCTGCCTTTGCATCGCAGGTTGTCCTGTTCTGTTCTCACTGTGCTAGCTGTTTCTCTCAATGTGCTTGAGTACCTTGACCTTTCAACGGTCTCAGCACCGAGGGATGTCGTCAAATGTGCGTTTGTTTTGAGGTTGCACTGCTGCACAAATCCAACCGGAGCACAGGCGCATACCGCCAGGAGTGGTAGGCTTGCTCAGGGTAGGGCAGTGTCCTTTGACGACTTCCCAAACCAATCAGGCGTGGGAGGTGTCAACTTGTCCTGTCATTGATCTGCCCCACTCGTTCAGAATGGATTTGTGTCATCGGCTACTGCCAAACTCATGGAAGCATGCTGTTCTCACATACACATGAAGCCATCTCGTGAAGCCACCCAGTGAACGTTCCCAGACACCGGTGCACCCCGTCTTCAAATGCCGGCGCAGCGCACATCTGATGGGTGAGCCAAGCCCCAATGGTCTCATTTTGGCATGGCAAGACACAACTGTCCTTCTGGAGATATCGCTCCGAGTGGTATCAAGCCCACTTTACATTGGCTTTAAAATTGTCTTTGGCACATCGGCCCGTGTAAAACGAGTGCAGTATGACATGCTCGTGCTTCACTATGACAGCTGAGCTTGTGATGATTGTCTTAGCGCGTCACCCCATGTAAAACTGAGGCTATCAACATTGACTGTCAACGTTGCCCCAGTATGCAAACAATGGCTTGCAAGTTTGCGAAGAGTGCAATAATCTGTATAACAAAGGACAACAGTTCCCTCAAAAAGGAGCCGCAACAACGCGGATAATAAGTGCACAATCACCTGTGTACAGGCGTGAGCGCTTTCGAACAATATGCATTCATGAATCTACGTGAGTTCTGATACCAGCGATGGCCGGCTGTTCGTGTGCAGCAACAATCTGATAAGAGCAACAGCAAGACTGCGATGATGTCACAGTGAGCGGTTTCCGATTATCTCTGGTGTCAAAAGAAGGACGGTCGCCAAGGACGTCATGAGATTAAGCGTCACCATCACCTCCAGCTTTGTCGCCAACCCACTGCAGCCATGCAAAACCAGGCGGACAGTGAGCAGTGTCACACCATGTGGCATAGCCAGAGTTGATTGGCGAGCTGACCGACAACAAGCACGGATGGATCTGAAAGCAGCTAGAAACAAGCATGCGTTTGTTTTCTGCTTTTCTTGTCGCCTTGTCACACAAGCTAATGCTCGTGTTGGTTTGATGTGCACAGTGCTGTATACTGGCTTGCACCTCCTGACCCTGCCCCGACTCTGATGGCAACTCCACTGACATCAGTTTGCTGGTCACGAGCTGGTCTGCAGTGCCTGTTCGGACCTCACCATGAGCATCTTGAATGGTAGCTTGACAAGCCCTGCGGTGCAGCGCAGGCAAACAGTCTGATGATGTAGACAAACTGTGTGTGTGCTGTGGCCAGCATGCAACAACACGAGTTCCATTTGGACTTGAGCAATGCATCCCTAAAGGTCATTCGAATTCAGTATCATCGTACTTTGCACCTTTCTTGGCTTAACGACTGTCAGGCGCGTAATTCTTGGAGAGATAATGTGTCTAGCTGCAGTACCGTGGGTTGAACCATGAAAAGCCATGTAATGATGATGATGATGTACTTTGCACCCTGCTACCAGCACGCTTTCTTGGCCATGGACACTTGATGGTCAGCCTCTCATTTGCTGTCTGCTCGTGATGAAATGTCATGATGGGTCGCCAACAGACCTATCTCTTCTGTCAGGAGCCTTAGCAAAAGCCTGGGCAGAAGGCTTGGCAGCGGTAGTGGTGAATATGGTGCGAGTTTGCGTAACTGTGTGTATAGTAGGCCGTGTACAGCAATTCTGAGAGTGGCGGGCACTTCCTTGGTCCATTTGAGGCACGTGGTCAACGTTTTGAGTCAAACGGACAAGTGTTTGGTGTGGGGCCTACCCAAATTAAATCCCAAATAAACCCTCCTCGCCCTTGATTGGGAACCCAAATTTGGACCCAAAAATTTGTCGTGTGAACACAATCCAAATTTGGGTTTCCAAATTTGGGCCAAAATATTATCCAGATTTTGATTCAAATTTGCCACGTGTGAACACTTCCTAATAATGATGATGATGACGATGATGTATCATCGCAAAAAACCAGCCGAAACGCAAAATAGGTCAAACCTCGCCAGAGGCGAAAACTTTTTACAGAAAACGCGAAAATAAATGGGGGTATGTATGTATGTATGTATGTATGTATGTATGTATGTATGTATGTATGTATGTATGTATGTATGT
>QAXH01005249.1:0-71736 GCA_004335635.1 Chloromonas sp. AAM2
CCTCCTGCTCCCGCATGAGGGACACGTGCGCCTCCTGGAGCTGGCGTCTGAGGGCATGGGAGCGCGTCATGTGAACACGAGAATGGCTGTGCCACAGCCACTGCTTTCTTCTATGTGCACAAATCCCTGCTATCAGGTGTTGCAGTCGCAGCACGAGGACATATACAGGTATGGCGCCACCTCGCCCATGCACTTGCAAAACCTGTGCACTCAGGCAACGTCGAGGGTCTAACGCAACGTCGAGGGTCATTGCTTGCAAGTGTGAACGCTCCTTGTAGCGCAGGAAAGACCATTGACGCCACTTCAACAGTTCGTGATTTGCATGGCAAAACGTCCCAGTTCTTTCTGGTTTAGCCCCTTTTCAAATACGCATTGTGATAATTGCAAACAGAGTGCTTGCCATGCTAGTACGTCATGCATTCACCTACCGTGACATGCAACCATTTAGTTGTTAAACTTTGCCTGAGCTTGCTTTGTTTGCTGGTCTTGCTTGTCTCCCCTGTGTTCCCACCTGAGCGTATCTATCTGCGCCTGGCTCTGGGCCGCTAGCTGCTGGGCCGCGTCCTGCGAGCGCTGCTCGAACTGCCTAGCCATAGTCTCCCTGCGCTGCTGCATGGCCGCCTTGTACCATGCGCGCAGCACGTGCCGCCGCAGGTGTACCTGTGGCAACACAAGCGTCGTACC
Source organism: Chloromonas sp. AAM2 (assembly GCA_004335635.1). Taxonomy (NCBI): domain Eukaryota; kingdom Viridiplantae; phylum Chlorophyta; class Chlorophyceae; order Chlamydomonadales; family Chlamydomonadaceae; genus Chloromonas; species Chloromonas sp. AAM2. The sequence goes on from QAXH01005249.1 coordinate 685, forward strand.
CGTCTCAGCATGGGCATGACAGGTCAGGGCGTGCTGCATCAGTGTTGCATGACCGTGATGGCAGAGGCAACCACTGGCCATTTGAGGCCGCAGCCAATGTATATGAGTGGACTGTACAGGAAGATTGCCAAGAAGTAGCGCTGGTGTGAGGCTATATTACTTTGGCTCGTTTCACCATACCAGTCAACGTTTCTCGCCTAATGACATTGAAGTGCAAGCTTTTGGTGATTGCAGATGGCCTGCAGATGGGCATCAGCCCTGCACGTTGCTGTGATTGCCACTGGCTTGTTTGTGCGCCAGCACACCGAGGCTGATCGTTGTGGCTCCTTCCCTGCCTGGTGCACTGACCACGTTGTACCAGTACAGCGCTCTCTGGTGCCTCATCTTGCGTGCGCGGTGCATGACTGTCTGCTGACGCCAGGAGTAGAAGGCCTGCAGCAGGAGCGTCAGGGAGCGCCTCTGGTGCTTGCTGTGGTCGTACGCCGCGGCAGTCCTGAGCAGCGGTGCACACTCATACTCATTCACACTCACACACACTCACACACAACACACGCACGCACCCACCCACCTGAGCCTGGCACCACACCATTAAGAAGTGTGCAGCTGCAACCCCAACAGCAGGCGCAGGCAGCAAGTCTACTAACCATGCTGCCATGCAACAGGTCATAAGAGGGCACATCCAACAGACATCCAACAGACATCCAACAGACTGCCATGTGCAGGTGCGAGCACAGGCCATATATGAAGCTGCGCTTGCAGGACCAGAGCATAGCAGTGGCATGTCTGCACGTGTTTATCACAACAATGAGCACACGCGGGGCACAGGAGCAACATGCAACCTATGCCTCAAGCTTCGCTGCACTACGCCTGGAACATGTCTACATTCGCTCATCACAAGCACTGGATGCATGCTGTGCACACCTCCAGGCCTCATGCACAGGGCCAAGCACATGAGCTGCTTCCCACCTTCTGAGCATGAGTTCTTGAGCCTGGTTCCTCTGCGTGCTCTGATTCAGCTCAAACCGTAAGAGGTCCACCTCAGCCTGCAGCCATGGGTCCAAACGTCATACACATCATTCCCATTAATTTATCCTCAGCCACAGTTGATGCAGCACATCTACAACATCTCTCCCCAGCGCTTGACATGCCCATAAGACAGAAAGAAAGGCTGTTTAGGCGAGTGGGCGAAAGTGCTTGCCTGCTTCGCTGCTAGCCTTTTTGTACCAGCTCTTGACTCGTCATCCACAGCTGCATCACGCTGAGCCACCATGCGTGTTTTGACCTGGGTGAAATGATCCTGCGAAGTGACACCACACATGGTTTTCCTTAAAATTCAAGTGTGAGCTTGTTGCCTTCGTGCACGGTTTGCCAGTCGCTGTGCATATGCTCTGCCTGCGCCCACCTGCAGGCTCATGGTCCCTTCTGTCAATGCATGAAGCGCATGCAATGCATGTGCCTTCGACAGTGGCTGCTACACGCGCATGCCACCTTGCTCGCGTTGGATTGTCCATGCTATGCTCACCAAGATAGCCCTTTTAGCTTGCTGATGCTGCTTGTCCAAGCAGATGGATAGTCCCTCAAAGTCTGCCGATGAGTCTAAGATTTGCTGCACAGTCAAGCCAGCTAGTACTGAAGTGGGCATTTGGTCCTTGTCCAGCGCCTCGTCACTCGTCACTGCTGCGAAGCGGTGCAGACCCATGTTCTCGTAGGCAGGTGGCGAGAAAACATTTGGCGTCGTCATGTCTTCCCTCGCGTTGCTGTGCTGTTCTTACTCTGCGTTACGCATAGCTCTGCCTGCCTCTAAAAACTCTCAATGCAGGACGACGGAAATGTTCGGCAGAAAACGTTTTAAAAGTTTGAATCCAATACTGTCAGAAACGCCATTTCCACCGCTGTGGTGGCGCTTTCCGCATTCGCATGATCTGCCCAAAGACCTGTTGTTAGTTGATTCAGGGTACACTTCAAATGCAGGGTACAATGCGCTATCTGAGGCTGTCACTAGTCTGGCATGCACGGGCAACCTTCAGAAGCCATGGGCATTCAACCCCATTACAGAGCATGTAGAGGGGATCATTACCCACGGAGATAATAACGTTTCACAATGCCTATTCACAAGAGGGGATGGATTCCAACCCGTCCAACCTACATGTGAGGCGGATTGCGACACACCTGAATAGTAATGGTGGTGGCCAACCCCTCATGACCCAGTCACAGAGGTCACAATGTACAACCAGTCTGCTCATGTCCATCACATGCAAAAAGATAGCCAATTCGATGATGATTATTGCCTCAGTGCTTGTCTCGGTCTTTCCAGCCGTGATAGTGTCTGCGACTAAGAGCGCAACAAACTCGCATGTTAATCTACAAAGATGTACACAACGGTGCAAGCGTCACTCCGTGTACCTAATGGACGTGAGACCTGTGCTCTACCTACACAGTTTTTATAGAGTCAAATGTGATCTACGCCTTCCCCATGATCAGCGGCTGCACAGCCTGGCTGAAGTACACAGCCACTGCCTCACGAACCATGGGCTGGTGGCTGCACATGACCACCAGCAGGTGTGGGAACAGGGCACGCACAAACTGAATCTCCTGCGCCCCTGGCGCAGTCGCCACCACAAGCACAGCACGTGCCAGCAGGGGTGCACGTGCATCAGCCAGCCAGCCAGGCGTCACGTGCACTTGCCCATGCTCGGTGTGTGCACCATCCGGTAGCATGCATGCCGTATCAGACCCCAGACGTGTCTGCAGCGACTGTGTGAGCCATACAGCGCCTTGCTTGATGATATCCAAACACATGCCATGCAACATGTGGAGCGCCTCATTTTGGTTGCCACCGATGCCTTGTGGAGACTTGATCTCCTTTCCAGCTGCTGCTGCTTCACTGCTGCGACCCTGAAGACATATTTCCAACGCATCGATGACACAGCGGGCGGCCTCCATTTCTAGCCGCAACAAGCTCACTTGCATGCGTCCATCCTGTGCAGCGGGCTGATGCTTGGCCTGTGCCCCAGCCCGCGACGTTAGTGGGCTCTGCTTGAATGACGCATTGCTGCCACCAGGATGAGAGGTGGTGGGCGGTAACTCCACTTGCACGTTGAAATTCCCCTGGCTGTGGGATGCTGTGCCAGTAGATGGTTCGGAGGGTAAGGGGTCAGCAGAAGGCCGCACTCCTGCTGTCACAGCTGGCGTGTCTGCTTCTAGGATACAGTCAGCTGCAACTTCATCCTGATCTGACGATTGCCTGGTCGGCCGTGATTCTGCAGGGCTGACAGCAGTAGCTGCTGAGGCTAGAGTTGGCTGTGTAGCTGCTGGTGCGTGCTGTGGCAATGCCTCGTGCGTGTTGTGTGAGTTTGGCCTGCCGTTGCTGGGGGTTGTGCTGCGCATGCTGATGGACTCGCCATGGGGCAGCTTTCCATTGCCGAGCTGGTGGCAGGCCTCAATCTCTAGCGTCTGGTTGAACAGCATGCACTGGCGAGCACAGGACGCCATGGGTTCCAATAACTGAGCTTGTAGGGGCCAAGGCAGCGCAGGCCAGTGTGTGGAATGCAGCCGGGCCAGAACACGGTGTGCAAGCAGCAGCATGTGACTGGATGATGCGAGCGCTGCGGGCCAGGCGCCGCCTGCACTGGCGCTTCGGTGCTGCGCTGCGTGTGTGGCCGCCATGACAGTGATGAGCTGTGATTGCAACACGGGCTGCAGGAGACCCAGCAGTCGCTGTGTACTTGTCAAGTCTTGCGCCTTAATTGTCTGTTCAAGCAGCTGCTCATACCCAGCCAGCCCACACTTGATCAGCGGCTCGTGGATCTGCAAAGCATGCAACGAGACAAGCGTCCCTGGTTCGAGCCAATGAAAACGTTCGCAATGAAAAATGCCCGAGCCAATGAAAACGTTCGCAGGACGTTTGTGCGGCCACCACTCCAAACAACCAGAGCTGAGAGATTGGTTCTTTCATCCTCATCCAGACTCGATGAAAGACCTGCATGCGTTTGTGTGTTCACTTTTCGCACCTGCTGCAGCCAGTGCAGAGCGGTCTTGGCCAGCTGACCCAACAACTCGCTCTGGTACGATGACTGCGCGTTGCTGACCTGGTCACACATCAGTGGGAAGAAGTGCTGCGCCCGGGCCACGAATTCAGGGCTAGGCATGGAGGCCGCAGCATGCGCCTCTTGCCCTGCCTTAGGTGGCACAGGTGCAGATGTGTGTGGCTGAGACTCGTGCAGAGATGGATGGAAGAGCGCAGGAACGATGCGAGTGAGTAGCACCTGCCAGGCGCCTTCGCTCCACGCAGGGTTGTGCTCCTGCATGATGGCCATGACTGCATGGGAGGCTGCATTGGCTACCAGTGGCCGGCTGTCTTGCTGCTGGATGATGTCAGCTAAGCTGCTCAACAGAAGCGCCCAGCTGTCCAGCCGCATGCCTGCATCTGCGCAGCAAAGTATGGGCAGTGTGTGATCATACGGCTTATACATTGTTTATGATATGATACGATGTTGCTGACTCCTCATGTTTGATGGGATGGCACAGTTTGCATGACAATTGTGACTGGGCAGACAACATATGAATCAAGTCATCCTGCGCGCGTGTGTTCTCAACACATGTGTAATATGACATGACTGCACTCAGTAGGCAAGACCGCACGCACCTGCTGAAGCAAAGCTTCCAAGGCTGGCACTGGCTGCAGAAGCCAGAGTGCCTGCCTCTGTTTGGAAATGTTCGGTCGTGCCCACTGCAGGCGTAGCCTGCGAATTTGATGGCGCAGACACCAGTGCCCCCGCTGCGCCATGTACCCGCAGCTGAGCAGCGCAGACCTGAAGGAGCTGCACTGCCGCCACTCCCGCCTGCTGCGTAGCGGCACGGTTTTGTGCTGTGGTAACGGCCGCCCGCACACACTCGACCACATACCCATGCCCTGAGGGCGGTGGGGCTGCATACAGGGCCCGCACGGGCAGTGCAAGCGTGTGCACTGCACGCGTCACGACGTGCGAACTGGTGTCCGCGCCTGCACGTGCCAGCGCGTCCAGGAGTGTGCGCCAGCCCGAGCCCAGACCGTGGGGCTGTGCTGCGACTGCCTGTGTCAGGTGCGCCACCGTGGCGTCCCGCACCTCGGGGTCGTCGCTCTGCCGCAGCACCGCAACAAACGGAGCCAAGGCCTCCTCCTGGGCCCTGCGGCCACACCAGGCATCATGGCACGACGCACAAAGCTGACACCCATAGTCAAGTCGCATGCAACCAGTCCAGGATGCAGACCAGGTACCACAAGGCAGGACGCAGGCGCATGCAAGGACGCAGTGTGGCGGGAACAAGCTTGCCGGCAGCGGACACAGTCAGCATGTAACGCATTGCCAGCTGCAACAGGATGTATCCATGTGTTTTCCTTGAAAGAGAAGGAAAAAGGTGGCATAACAGCCTGTTTTATAAGTGACCCCACCCCAATCCTGAGATTACTACGAACTCCGCTTACCTGAAATGTGCGAGCTCTGCCCTGCTGAGCAGCTTTGTAGCCAGGCCCCTGAGTGCGTCCACAGAGAACATCGCCACCGGCTGGGAGATGTGGCAGGATGCCGCCACCAGGTGCGCGCTGATGATGGCCCACAGCTTGCCCCAGATCAGGCGAATGCGATCTGTTAACGACAAGCAACAAATGATCACAAAAGGAACAGTTCACAGGCTTTCAAGCACCCGATGTTACTTCTGACAACCTTACTTGTGTTTGCATGATCGCACTGCATCGGGGTGAAACCATGATAAGCAGTGTAATGATGATTGGATTGGATGAATGTCACCTGTGTTTGCGTGCGCGCACTGCACCAGTCGCTGCAGGAAGGATGTGCGTGGGTGCGCCAGGTCCAGCTCCTCGCTGCTCACGGCACACAGGGCCCGGAAGTAGACCACCACAGCCTCGCCGTCCAGTAGGGCGCTGATGGAGAACAGCTGGGACAGCACCACAGCAATGCACGTGAATGAGACAGAGCACAAAACATGTGGCTGACAAGCCAAAAGGTACAGGAGAGTACTTGCATGCATGGTAGGTAAAGGTTGCTGGCCAGTTGATCAGCCAGTAGTGCCGGTCTGATAGAGCGGCAGGTGCAAGCTGCCACACACATGGATTGCAGAGAACCGAATTGACCAATCATTGTCAAGGAGTCATGAGCAGACCTACTCTAGCTGCGGTACCGTAGGTTCAACCACGAAAAGCCATGTGAACATGAGGAATGATGATGAGCAGACCCAATTGCATCATGCAGTTAATCATGGATTTAAAAGACTACAAACCATGGCATCAGACAAAACATGCCTGACTTAGTGAGTGATCAGCTTGTTGTGATCAGAATTGTTCGCTGGCGCACCTGCTCCACCGCTGCCTTGCCATCTGTCAATGCCCAAGCAACCAGGGCAGCGCCAGGCGCCGGCCGAATGAAGTACTTGGACGCCCCTGACTCCGCAGCCCCGTTCAGTAACATGACTGGTGTGCTCACGCTAGGTGCCCGAGGTGCAACAGCTGAAGTTGGAATGGGCTGTGCGCCGCCCAGGCTGATGCCCCAGGCCTGGAACATCTTGTTGAAGGGGCTGGCAACCGCACTGGGCACAGCAGGCTGCGCCGGCATGGGCGGCTCATCCTGCGGGCAATAGCACAGCACGTCAGAAAAGAAACGTCGGTGACGCTTGCACTGGAAGCACAGCATGTGTTACTCAGTGTGGTTGAACGTACCGTTGTGGTTGATCTACAACGTGCGCATCCAGTGTTGGTTAACATACCATCATCACACGGCAGGCAGTTGCGCTACGAATTGAGAGCCTAGTTTGCTGCCAGAAGTTGAAGGATGAGATTGGGCCATGCCTCAGACCCTCAACACTGCAGGCCATGCAGCCGCAGCCTCGCATACTCCTATGCAACTGTAGCCAAAACAGCTGAATTTGGTCAATGCAACTCTCTGCTCATGCTAATGGTGGCATGACGTTATGCAGATGCTGAGCAGCTCCAAGGCAAAGACGTGACAGGTTGTGAGGACACCTACTGGCTGCAGCAGGTCCGCCGTGAGGCTGTTGAGCGCAGAAATCGTCCTTAGTAGCACCACCCAGGCGCTGCCCAGACTGCCCACATCCGGCATGCTTGTGAGCGACAGCAGCGTTTTGAGCGCAGCCAGCTGCTTGGCCTCCTGGGAGGACATGTGGGCACCGGGGGACTCCACCTTGCATGCCGCTGCCAGCACGCCTACCGCTCGCTCGCAAACCTGCGAGGCACCCGAAGCACACGCCCACTGCTGCTTTATGCTATTGCTATTGCCAGGCATGGCATCTCTTGGCTTTCTGTAGGACACTTTGCCAAAAATGACAGACATTTCTTGTTATTGGACCATCCTGTACGTTGTTGGAAAGGCAGTCCGCTCCAGGCTGTTGCGATTGCGCTATGCTGCTCTCGACTCTCGTCAAGCCCCTAAAGTCTGCAATCTGCCAGCAGTGTGCTCCCACCTCGTCTAGACGCAGCAGAGCCGCCAGCTGCGCCACCAACACCAGCGTGGCCAGCAGCGGCTCCGCTGTCGAGGGCACGGCCGCTGCCCCCAGCCCCGCTTGCAACGCATCCATCACTGCCGCCGCGCCCACTGTCAGCATCGGCCGGCACAACTCACAGTGCAAGGCAGTCACCCAGCCGCTGCCCACACCCCGAATGATGGCGCGCTCCGCTAGCTCGAGCAGGCCTCGCTTGCGCTCCGCATCGGGCAAATCCTGTGCCGCCTTGCCCCAGTTGCGGGTCAGCGGTTTAAAGGGCGCGGCCAGGGCATACAGGCCGAGAGCAGAAGCTAGCTTGGCCCGGGGCCCACCGCGTGCTGTTTGCTGTTTGGGTTGTGCCTGGCGTGCGTCAGGATCCGTCATAACGATTTCGTCGGCGACAATGCGTTCAAAGATGCCCTCCAGCAGAGATGGGTCTAGCACAGGGGCCATGCCACCGCCCTCCTCCTCGCCTGGCAAAGACACACGTTGAGGCCATGGAAAGTATGAAAAATCTGCTTTGTGGGGTCAAGTACTGCAGCTGCCTCAGACGATGCTTTGTAAGCCAATCAACAGCGCTGTGGTTCATTGTGCATAGCCCTATGCCCGGCTGGGGGACAGAAGAGAGCACAGCTGAACCTTAGCTGATTGCACCATGTTGCCAGACGCCCCACTCTGTGCTGTAGCAACCTGCATTCAAGCCGCCTTCCCTGTGCATGCAGTTGACAACTACGAGCACTCACTGAGCGTTTGATGACACATGGCCACGAAATCAGGCTTTCCCAGGCGCCTCTCCGCCAACGGGTTGTGAGCGTCTGTGTTGAGCATGATGATGGCAAAGCTCAGGAGGTAAGGGCCGTCAGCATTGCGGAATTGGCCGGGGTTGTCCAGGTAGAAACGCTCAGCAAACTGCACAGACGCAGCAAATCACAACATGAGCTAGGGTCAGATCACCCAATCTACACGCTGCTATCTGACACAGAATGCGTGTTTTAACGTGGTTTGTTCTTGGAAGTCGCAAGCTGACTGCCTGTCCACAATTGATAGCATGGTAATGCCGCTACGTACCAACCCTTACTTGTGCTTAACAAGCATGCCAAAGGCAGAAGCGGCCAGGTATTCACCTGTACGCTTCAAACGAAATTTTTTAGACACAATAGTTGTGGCCATGCTACCACACACAGCTCAGGCTGTGTGTTTACATAAGTCAAAGTCACTGTAAAGAGCGCCACCGCCAAGCAAGACCACAGACCTTTTCCATGATCCGATCAATCTTCTGTGCCTCCCCTGGCAGCCTGAACTGGCAGAGCAGCCTCCTGAGCGCCGCGTCAATGCCGATCCCTGCGTACCGCTCCTGGTCTATGAGCGCATGCATCACGGACACCTGGAAGCTCTCGTGGTGGCCCATGTACTCGCCCAGGGCAGCCTTGTCCACGTCAGCAGCGTGGGCACGCAGAAAAACAGCCACAGCCTGCGGGTGGTAAGCCAAGACGCCAACATGGTGTACTTGCTGAGTACGGGATGAAGCCAGCATTCACAAGTTAAGGTGTTGTATGATTGCTCCGCAGGCAGTGTGCACGCAAGAAAGCTGTCCTACGTGCAAGGATGGCCGACAGCCAAGGGCCAGACCCTTATCAATGTTCAGTGACATGCTGGATGTGCAGTCATGGCATGAGCTGCACAATCACTATTGCCTGATTGAAAGCACTGCTGCAATGCTCTGGCACACGTTCCTCTAAATGAATGGATAAGCTGTGATTCCAAAAACATTTCAACAGTCGACCATGCGACTGTCAGTGCCATGGCCTGCCTCACATGTGGGTTCTTTTCCACCAAACCCTGCTGGACAAGGTACTTGATGCCCTTGAGCGGACTCGTATTGAACATGGCTAAACCCTTGGCCAGGGAGCTCTTGTGAGCCCACACTGCCTCGAGCCGCTCCGCCTCTGAACCCACTTGCGACCCGCCCTGTGATGACCTTGCTAGTGCCCCTGGACTCTGCTCCGCTGCATGCCCTGCTTCTGCTGCTGCAGACTCTGCATGTGCGTCCTGTGGGCCATGGTGGCCGTTGGTATCGGAGGAAGGCGTCAGCTGCTGGTGCTGCTGCTCCCGAAGTGGTGCTGCCCAATGGCCAATGGATTGGATGGTGGCGCTGATGCACTTGAGTGCTGCGTCGCGCACGGCTGCCAGGCGCGCCAGAGCCTCGGCCTGCTGCTTGGCTGCTGGCTGGTTGGGCGTAGCGGCACGGTCCTTGTCGCTGACATCCGTCCGCTGAGCGATGAGGCCAAGCACCTGCGACAGCGGACACAAGAGAAGATATCAGCAGCATACGTGCTTGGCAAGCTGGCCTGACTGCCGTTCAACCACATACAACAACACTAAGTAGGTACGGGCAACCGAGTATGTCACACTTCTGCAAGTCATGCTCAGTCCGTTTGACCATTTGGACTTGGATACGGCTTGCAGGGTCGCAAAGCTGCCACACCTCTGGGTCGCAAAGCTCTTTGCAACCCAACGGTCTGATTAAAGCCACAACGCATGGAGTGCTCTGAGCCACGGCATATCTGAAAGGAAATCTTTACCTGCACAAGCCCAGAAACCTGCTTCACACCACCCAATCACAAAGCCATCACTCCTCACCTTCATGGTGCGCTCAAACAGTGGCGGTGCTTGGGCATCGCAGTCATAGTTGACAAAGAGGTCAACAACCAGCTGCACGTCCCCACACAGCTGCTTCAAATTGCTGAGTACAATGTAAAGCGTGTGCAAATCAGTCTGCTCCAGCAAGGGCTTGCCTTGTCCAGCGGGGCTGCTCGCACCCACACCAGAGCCTGCAACCCCCGCAGCCGCATTGCCACACCCTTGCTCCAAAGGCAACAACACAAAGAGCGGGTAAAATGCACCCAGCTCTGCCTTTAAGCCTGCCCTGAGCTTGGGCTGCATCATGACCGCCAGCAGAAGCTTGATGGCCAGCTGGAAGGCTGACGGGTCGTTTGCTGCCCAGTTGCGCAGCAGTGTGATGCAGAGCGGCTGTCGCAGGTGGCGCGTGAAGGCGTCCCGCACGTTCTCCCAGCGGTGCTGCGGGTTTTGGAGCACCTTCACCAGCAGCTCCAGCGCCAGAAGCTTACCCTGGAAAGCGAGTCAAGTGAGAACAAAACCAACTCGGTCTAACCCACATTGCCCAGTGGCAGTATGACAGATGATAGCCAGCAGCGCAACTTGCCACTGACGCAACTGTGCAGCCAATCAACAGCAATGTAACAATGTAATATGAACATGCACACATACAATAGCAGCCAAAGTATAGTGGCTGAGGACAGGCTTGACCTAAGCCTGGCCACTGAGAAATGCATACACATGCTCCAGACAGTGCATGTAGTTCTGCTGCTGTTCTGCAGCAAGGCCCTCTCTTCTGACATCTCCCTTATCACTGACAAGTAACAAAAGGGTGAGGCAGGTCAAGATGTCCAGTCACTGGACTGCAAGGGAGTGTTTAAGAATGCTGCCTGGCCACTAACAAGAGTTCATTTAAAGAGCTCGTGCGTGATGCTGGTTCGTGGGGGGCACAACAAACCCCTGTACATCTGTATGAACGTCTACTGAACCACTACACGGACCAGTGCACACCTGATGTAGGTATGACTCGACTTCTGTAAGACCTGCCTCCCTGGACGCCAGCTTGCAGAAAGCCGTCAGCACGAGCAGCACATCTCTCTCTGTGACTGTGAGTTGAACCACAGGCTCGTCCAAAGACTTCCCCCTGTCGCCTGGAGGCAGGCCGCCGGTGCTGTCTGGCTGCAATGGTGTGGCAGGCTGGACACCAGGAGGGCTGTTGAGGGCTCCCACTGCTGCAGCATCTGGTGTTCCCACTGGTGAGCCTGCCGAGCCTGCGCCCTGCTCTGAATCCAAGACTGCACCACCACCCAACGCTGCCTCTAGACCGCGAATGTCATGTTGCTCTGCTAGCTGCGCCAGCTGTGCTGTGCGGGCGTCTAACGCCGCATGGGTACCATCAGTTGAGTTGGCAAGACTGCGGTTTTTAGGGGTCAGCTGAGATGCTACACCCGTGCCCACCGGCCGGGGCGTAGGTGCTCCCACCGACTGCCCTGAGGCAGACTGCACACTGTTATGTTGCTGCAGGCTATGCTCGTGCTCCTTAGCTGCCCATGTGACGCTGTCATGCTCTGATTCCCGTCTGCTGGACGCCAAGCTCAGGCTGTGGAAATAAGCAGTGACGCGCTTCGCCACTGTGTTGAGGATTTGGAGCAGAGCATTGCATGCTGTGCGCTTGATGTCTTCGCTCTCGCTGCCCAGGGCAAGGTTGAACACAGCGCGCACGGCAGACATCAAGCTGTCCCCATGAGCCACAAAGTGTTCTGCTGTTGTGAAGGTGAGCAATGCCCTGATGACCGAAAGCTGTAGCGTGGGGTTGCTGATCTCACCACACTTGATGACCTGCTTAATCACACGTGTGACAATGTCAGTGCCGTCCACCAGCAAGTCCTCTGACGTGCTGCTCTCGCCCTGAAGCCAGGCGTGTGCCACCAGCTTGTGCAGTGCACCCAGCGCCAGCTCCACTATCTTGACGTTGCTGCTGCCACAGGCCAGCATGAGGGGTTGCAACACTGCAAGAGCCAGGCTGCCCTCGTAAGGCACAGCACCAGTCTCATGCTGCTCCAACAGGGTCAGAAACTGCTGGCATGAGTCCTTGACATCCTTGCTTTCCTTGCTCCTGCCCCATGACTCTTTGTGGATGCCGTTGATGGCACGCTTGACGAAGATTTCAAAAGCTCGGTCAGCAGCTTGCCTGGACCGCCCTGCCTCAACCGTTGCAGCCATTGTGAGTTTACTGGCTGATTACAGCAGCCCTCAAACTGTGAACCCCCAGATCTTGGACGCTGCAGCTGTATCTCATGCTATTGTCGGCAACTGGCAGAGCAATTTCCTGTGTACAAGATTGAAACCAGTAGAAAAGCCCTTGTCAGGCCCCTGGCGCCAAAGATCAGCGCTGGTACTAACTGATGGATGCAATTTAGCAGCCACACGTACGATTGCGACCTGCCGAGGCAGCGGACCGACCCATGCACAGCCTCTGTTGAGATACCTGGACACCTCCGACCGCTTCCCGTTTCACCTGCCAATGTCGAGTGCAATCCAACGACGCGCGGACCACGCTAAGCACCCATCAGGGCTACTGTCGGAGATGTAATCCCGTGGTAACGTGTCAACATTACAAGGCACCTTGATCGCCTGTGCAGCTCGCCGCGGACGATGTTCCAGCACTGCAGCTGTACGCCACAGTCCAGATCGCCCAGTTCAGAATCCCGCAAACGAAGAGGGTAACGGCCAGCACGTGATGAATCGCGAAGTGCAATGGGGACCCCAATTCGTCACGTCTGCGAGACTGGGCAGACCCGTTGGAGAACCTGACATATTCAGCAGCCCCATCTGACCATGCGTCATGCATGGAAGGAACACATGTGGGGTTTGCCTTGACACACCTGCAAAGCCGCATCTGAGGAGCCTGACACTTTCAACACAACATGAATGGAGGGCAAGACAGCCGAGCGCATAATAGCAAGACTTCAGTGCGTAACAAGTGGGTCATGGGCATGGTGTAGCAGGTGTAGAGGATGAACAAAGTGGCTGGCCAGCGCCTTCATTGAACTGCCATCGTTTTTCAAGCAAAGTCGGCCTGGCACACACTCGGATAATCCCTAGCAGCACTAAGCCACTACCGTTGCCTGTGCACGTACGCCCTTTGGCTTGCAGTTTCAAGGCTCCTGAAGGCAAGTACAAGCTAGACAAGGACCGGAAGCATAATCTCGTGCAATTCCACTACCAGCGTTGTACGCGCCTATGCCTGGCCAAGCTGAAGTATGGCGTGCCTGAAGACGGTCTCTACGTCGTATTCAATGTGGGGGAGCTCGTCCACTGTGCACGATGGAATGCCATAGACGAGGTAGGCAGCCACACCACGACGCAAGCGGCACCTGCGGCAGCACTAGAACCTGTGTGTCAAGCATCGGCTGCTGCAGCGTGACAGCATGCTGTCACACAGAGAGAGGGAGAGACGAGCAGTGCTGATTGTGCGTTCTGTGGCTTGCCATTCCACAGAGATTGGGTGCCTCATGTGCCTCCAATTCCAATTCGCAACATGGTCGGTGCCCCAAACCGATAGCAGCAGCCCAGGGCACCAACGTTGAGGCTGAGGCCCTTCAACAGCAACAAACTGACTGATGCAGATGTAGGCCTAGGACAGCTCCTGTAACCACAGACCACAGCCGTGTACACGCTCAACCATGGTTCTGCTTTTCGCTGGCTTGCCCTACAACTCGATCGATCCACCAGCTTATGAAAACCAGCCTTTTTGACCCCCCTTGCTGAGGCAAGCGGTAAACCCTCTTGCTACCCTTCTGTGCCCCTTTCCTGCACACATCCCAGCATATACATCTATGTATGCGTATAAGCCGTCTCCCGTCTCCCAGACGGACTAGAAACCGACAAGTGCCACGTGGTGGTTTCTGCGCTTTCAGTTTGCTTGCTAGACACTTGTTACTTGCTACAGCGTATCCAGGTCACAGGCAGTTTGCGCCACTTTCATGTAGATTTCATGTCTAAAACTGCCCGAAACAGTCCAAACCGTCTGGCAGTTTCTGAAACACGGAATACTGGGGACGGCCATTTTTAGCCGTATCCGTATCCGTATGTGGTGATCCTGCATCCCAGGCTTCAAGAATCGCAGGGAATCATGGCAAATGCCCTGTCTGGTTGGACAGCAGCTCAGCTGTGCAGTGACTTGTGGTGCAGGAGCCCTTGCGCTCCCTGGCGCTGTGCAACACCGCTGTCAGGGCACTGCCCACGTGCATAGACTTCCAGGCCGGGAAGGCAGATGGAGTGGATTTGCTCGTGGGCATCGCGGATGGCACAGGTGACACCTTGGGAGAGCGATGGGCCCATGGCAGGACTCTTCTTGCCGGTCAGCACTGACCACAGGCAATGCATGCAATCACTTGTCGTTGATATCACCTGCACTGTATGTGCTACACAATGGCCGCCAGGTCAAGTGTGTGCATCATGCGATGGCGCAAGCAGCACACCTGTCCTGTAGCGTGACAAGGCACTCACGATGTAAATGGACACGCACACACACACGCACACACACACACACACGTTCATGTCACGTGCTGAGACGCTTGCTCCGCTGCAGTCCAGCTTCTCTCCCTGCGGGCCCAGCTGGCCAGCCCGCCCAACAGCAAGCCGATTGTGGCGGCCACCCTGACGCCCGAGGCGGGGCAGGACGCTAAGTGCATTGCGGTCCTGTGGCTGCCCAAGTCTGACGGCATGTTCGTCACTGGCTTTGCAAGCGGCACCGTTCACGTGTATAAGAAGGTAGGCTGGGTGCGCATCATTGTGGCACAGGCCTGACATTTCTGCCAAGCAGCTCGTATTTACACTGATGCCAACAGTCAGTGTTTAGTGCACGCTTGTATTGCTTGTTGCGTCTGTTGGTCAGCCGTGCGTGCACACAGCACCTGGGGTTACCAGTCGTGGGTGACCATTCCAGGAACAAGCGCTGCAGCCCTCCTGGATTGCGGACGAGCATCACACTCAACACCAACAAACAATTCTGTGTCTGCATACCGCAACACTCCTTGTCTGTCCTCCTTTCAGTCGTCCATCTTAGGTGAGGGCGCTGGTCGGTTTTCCCTGGGCCTGGGCTCCAACGGCAAATCCACCAGCCCCCACAGGTAATGATGAGGGGTTTTCGGAATTAGTACCAGCAGCCCTTTGCAATGCGCGGGTATGATGATGTTGAACATCACGCTTGAGCCATTCTGTTAGACTCGTCAGACGATCCAAGCGTAAGAACACACACACTCACTCACTCACAGCACCATCACCATCAGCGGTCGAGGAGTCCATGACTTATCGGCCTCGCCCTGTGGCACTCGACTGGCGGCGGCGTGCTACGATGGCGCGTTGAGGATCGTGGATGTGGCAACAGGCACCGTGATTGGAGGCTTCCAGTCGTACTATGGAGCCCTGCTGTGCTGCAGCTTCAGCCCCGATGGAAAGTGAGCAAGGAGAGGAATGCTGGCCATGTTCTAACAGCAGCCACTGACTGTTGGTCTGCAGCTACCTGTACGGACTTCCTGGTTGCATGGTTGCTGAATACTGTTGTGGCTTCCTGTCCCTTCGCAGAGGTGCGGCAGCCGCCAGCAAAGCCCGATCAAAGCTTACGTATGTGCTTGACATTTGTGCAGATTTGTAGCCGCTGCTGGTGAGGACGACCTTGTAGCCGTGTACAGCATAGCTGAGCGCTACCCCATCGCCCACTGCCAGGGCCACGACAGCTGGGTGTCACGTGTGCAGTGGGACCCCTGGCTGCAGCTGGGCGGCCCGGGGGCGGCTTCTGGGGAGGCCAGCGGCGGGGGGCCGCTGTCAGCGCCCGACCTGGGCAGCGTGTACCGGCTGGCGTCAGTGGGGCAGGACGCGCAGCTCTGTCTGTGGGACATACAGACAGCACCCAATGAAGGGGAACTGTTTGCCACGCCTGTGCATGGGCTATCCATGAGGTGGGCTGGATGAACTAAAACTTGTGGCATGTGATTTGGGACACGATGGGGCGTGGGCTGACTCAGCAAGAGTGGCGCAACAGGTTTGTTATGCCCTTCAATGGTGGATGGCAAACACCATTTTTGTACTGTTCGAGCAGTGAAGCATCCCAACGAGTCATGGATGGGCATGGCTGATGTTGTGGCAAACATGACATTGCTTGAAGGGCATGCTGGGCAGCCAGCTGGTGGTGATCGTGGATACTCTGTAGCATTGCCAAGTTGCACTGGTCTGCTTGATGGACTGCAGGAAGTCGGCCAGCAATCACTTGCTGAACTCGTCTATGACACTGAGCCGCGGCAATGACTCCGGCAGCACGCCGGGTCACCAACGCAAACCGTCCATGAGCAAGCCATCCATTATCGGCGGCGGCATCACGGCGTCCCTGCCCCGGGCCGACATGAACATGGTGCAGCCCAGCATGCAGCACAGGTGGGACAAGCTGAACCACTTTTGTGACTATGACCTTGCTTGTGCGAGTCGGGGCTGGCTCTTCTTAGTTGCAGGAGGGCTTGCTCTTCCTTCTTGTGCCTCTTTTGCTCCTGGCGATTTGACTGCCACGCCATTTGCCAGTAGGACGCAGTTTGCTGTGCCATACAGGATGCAGGGGCTGCAGTCAGCTTCAAGGGTTTGCACTGGAACTGGAAAAACAACATCGAGCTCACTAGCTGAGCAGGGACCAGGCCAACACATGCTTTTAAAGTAGCTTGCTTGCATGCTGATTCTGCTACAGCTGAAGACTGTGTGCAATGGTTTTGCTGCAGGGTCCATAACGAGCCCATGTCGGATGTGATCTTCACTGCAAGTCATATCATCACTGCCGACCACAGCGGTTGCATACGCTCATGGGCACGGCCTACCGGGGCCGAACAAAAGAACATGACGTGTGCCACAGAGTCTTGACAAGTGAACAAGTGCATGAAAACAATGTCACAGGCTAAGCAAGTCTCACTTTGAAGACAGAGTTTGCCTGCCACTGGTACAGCACACATTGGTGCTGCGGCAAGTGGTTGTGGCGGCATGAGTCTAGTGCCCAATGAAGCGCTGCGGCTGTCTCAGTCGGGGGGTGGAGGGCTTGGCTACCTCCCCAAGGAGGCGGGTGGCCACAGAGTCTTCAGCACAAGAGGAGAGGCAGTCGGTGATGAGAGCTGAGCAGACACAAGCGCACACTCACTCAATTGGCTGTTGCAGAGCTTCAGAACAGGATTGACCCAAAACATGTGCATAAGAGTCATGGGAATGCAAATGTGCTTCAACACCTCTAATTTTCACGGGTGGTAGCACACGCCACTGCAGCCACGTTCAGCCTGAGGAGCATGTGCCAACAATGCCAGTGACTGAGTCACCGCTCGCCATGCACAGGCGCTTCCAGAGCACCAGATTCATCAGATTGCACGGGCCGATGTGCCAAAGACAATCATAAAGCCACTGTTAAGTGGAATTAATACCACTCGGAACGATATCTCCAGAAGGACTGTTGTTTCTTGCCATGCCAAAAACGAGATGCCCCCATGGAGATGCCCCTGACAATGGTAAATGGTAAAACAGCTGGAGCCTCCCCTCGCCCCGGCAAACTTGTTCCAAACAAAAAAGATTTTACGCAAACACGCAAACAGTGTGAATGGTGTGAGCGGGGTGTCATCTGGCAAGCCCGCCAGGTCTGCCACAGGTCTGTCTGTGGCAACTCACTTTCCCAAGCATACTGCCACTGATTCGCTGCTGGGGTCTGCTGCAGTTGGGTGGCGCGTGCCGTCCACCTGGCCCGCGCTCCTCAGGTGCTAGGGAATAGTGAATAGCGAGTGGGTGCTCCGTCTTCTAGCATCCTCATCAACGCATGGGATGCAGTGTGCAGTGGCCCTCGAGTTGGCCCGCCGATGTCATTCCCTTGCCGATGTGTGCCTGTGGGCTCCACTCCCACCTGTCTCTGGACAGGACTTGATGACATGCGTCGAGGTAACGATGCCAGCATGCGCGGCCGTACGCACATCCTGATGGGAGCTGTTCGATCAGAATTTGAGGATTGGCAGATTGAAACATCGTCGTGTCGACTTAATCCGTCGATGCCTACATTCCTTGCATGGAACCAGGTCGCAATCAGAGAAGTTCCCATGAGACAGAGTGCATTGCCTGACATGGTCAGCAGATCGTCGTTCGGTCCCCGTGTGCGCATTCACCGCTGATGCGATACTGCAGGGCAAGTAAATGGACGAACGTAATCAAATGGGTATGGTTGAGTCACGTCACGTGACAGCTAATGGCCACTCAAGCGCTGCAGCGCCGCCTTTCAAAGCGACCAAGCGCTTCGTAGACCAGCCGCTGCTGTTTGATATGATGCGCGAAGATAGACATGATGCGCTGGGGGCGCCCATCGCCTGCCCTCGCTTGTCTGTTCGAGAGACCCTGTCAGACGTGAGCATTCTTCTCACAGGCTCTACGGGCTATGTGGGAAGTCTGGTGCTCGAACAGCTTCTGCGCTGCTGCCCCGGCATTAGCACCGTAAGTTCCGTCCACTGCGCTGCTTGCCACCAAATTTGGGCATTTACTCCATTGGAGAAGCTGCGCAGCTGCTACCCACGCAAATGCTCATTCTTTTTCACCTTCAGGTCTACGTGCTGATCCGTGACAAGCAAACGGATAGTGCTGAGCGCCGTCTGCGAAGGTGCGAGTGCTATGCACCCTGGAGCGCGGACCTGTCAGATTCAGAGTTGCCCTTCTCGTCACTCACTTTCAACATTATACGGTGGCAGGACTACCTCGCTAGCCCGTGCTCGCTTTTGGAGTTGGTTGTTCTTAGGGGTGTCTGATACAAATGACTTGCTCAAGCAATATGCATGCATGCGAGTGCTAAGGTGATTTGTGACTCAGCTGGCAAGCGTCAGCATGGCACTGACGTGTTCGGTGAAGCAACGTAGTCTTAACTGCACTCTGCTCCAGTACAGACTGTTCATTGTGTAAGCATCAGTCGCATCCTGTTTTTCTCACCTTCACAAGCCGAGTCCCGACCCGCTGCTTGCAATGCAGAGTGCTACACAGCGGCCTCTTCAGCCATGTGCGGGACCAGCCCCACCTGCTTGCCAAGGTTTGCCTCATTAAGGGCAGCCTTTCAAGCTTTCCAGAGCGGGCATCAGAGCAGTTGCAGCCGGAGAGCTTGGCCAAGCACAGCCCAGGCAGCCCACAATCTCTAGCCGGCCGGCCTGATGGCATTCCCATTGGCCGTGCATCAGACACGCACTCGTCTGGCAGCCCTGCGCTTGGACGCACGACAGATGTAGAGATGGGCGCTGCCCTTAGCCTTACAAGCGCTGCTTGGGACCCGGAGGGCCGGGCCACACGAGTGATGACGTTGGCGGGCTTGAAGCACATGCAGCACAGCGACAAGCGACCGCTTGTGGTCCTGCACTGTGCAGCAAGGTGACAAGTTGTTTGCACATTGGGTCGCCACACTGTTGTTGCTAATCAGCGAGCTAAGCACAGGAACCACGTTCAGTCACCTATTTCGCCCTTTGAACAACCTTAACCCCTCTGCATCACCGTGCAGGATTACGCTCGAGGACCCCATCAAACGGACTTTGGATGAAAACTACATGGTGAGACTATGGTGTGCCCGTTGTTGTGCGCAGGCAAGCGCAGTGTTGTACTCGAACAGGCCGTGTCTGCTTTTCTGATAGCCGCATCTGTTGTCTTGAACACACTGCACTCGCTAACTGCTGGTCTGCTTGCCAGATGAGTTGTCCAAATGTCACAACCAGCGCAAGCGAATCTTCAATGTGGTTTATGCTATTAGCTGCTCGTATTCCACAACCTGCTTTGTCGCCCTATTGTACTGTGCCTGATTGCAAGGGCACGCGCCAACTGTTGCATTTCGCGCGTCAACTGCCGGGCGTGGCGGGTTTTGTGCACGTGTCGTCGGCTTACGTCAATGCGTCACGCCATTTCCTGCCAGAGGGAACGGCTCGGGAGGCGCTGTATCCGTTCAAGTTCGGCGAACAGGAGGCAAGTGAATGGAGGTTAACACAGGCAGGCGGTGAGGTTGAAGCAGGCGACGAGCATAACCCTCGCAGCTGTCGGCTGCAGGTTAACTGGAAATAAGCATGGCAGTGAAACAGGCGACGAACAACAGGGCGCGCCCGCTGGCACAAGGGTGGGGTTCACGTAGACTGCAAGAGGTTACGGCATGACTGGGTAATGCAAGACGCAGTGTCGTGTTTGGGACTAGAGCAGACACTCTCTGGCAGTTTTGCGCTGCAGATCAATCATGCGGACGTGGTCGAGCGCTTGATGCGTCTGGAGGATGGGCTGGCAGAGGCGCGCTGCGATTACCTGTGCAATCTCTGGGGGCTGCCCAACTCCTATGTGCGTTAGGTACTTCAAGCGATGCCACATTAGCCTGCGTTTTCGCGAATGCCCACGCACTGACACCACGCACAGCCAGTTGTTGTGCATTAAAGCGAGCAGTACTCCAAATGCGGCACTAGGTCTGTCAAAGCAACTACACGTGTTCAGATCGTGACAGCCGTGCTCGCCGCGAACAATGTTTTCGTCCTCATTTAGCAGGTGCACAGTGCATAAACGCCTGCATTTTTCGCTCGCAGGTCCTGGGAAAGAACTTGACCGAGCAGCTGGTGAGAGACGCACACAGCGCACACATGCCTGTGTCCATCGTACGTCCATCGCTGGTTGGCGCACTGGCGGGCAAGCCATACCCCGGATACGTGGGAAACCTGGCAGGTTTGTTCTCGAGCGAAGCCCGCCTCAGTTGCTTGATATTTTAGCTGCTCGGTCGCACTTGTACCGTTCACTTGGCAGCGACGTCAGCAGGCTTATGGCACCGGCTATGTCATTGCTCAAGTGATGATGTAACCTTCTGCCCCAGTGGACTGGGCCTCCTGGCCTGCGGCAATGCTAGGCTTGGACGCCTGTGACGTTGCATCTCTCTGTGCCTAATGGTACGTTGCATGCAGGCCCCAGCGGCGCTGCGCTGGCGTGGCTATTGGGCTTCTTTGATCAGCACGGCACAGCGCTGACCGCATGGAATCATCTAGACTGCATCCCAGGCGATGTGACATCGTCATTGATCATCGCAGCCGCGGCAGCTCTGCTCGCTGGTTATGACACCGCAACGGATGTTCTGCACCCAAGCGTCAAGGGTACTAACGGGCCAGCATCCGGCCAGCCTTCGACACAGAACGGCGTGCATCGGGACATCATGACAGCACCGCTTACTGTGGATGGCAAACGCAGTGCGCTTGTTCCCGTCGCAGTCTACCACGCGGCATCCTCAAGTCTCAATCCGATTAGTCATCATGAAGCCGCTCGGCTTGTGAATGACTTCTACAACAAGCATCCATCTGGGATGATAAAACTTGGCAGGTGCGAGTGCATGCTCACCAGTTTGACGACAACCAGGTCGTGGCGGATGCCCGTTCAAGCTTTGCCTAATTGTGGAGAGAGCACGTGTATCAGATCAAGGAATGATGATGTCGTGGCGAGAAATGCTACGAGAGCACTTCGTTGCAGCGTCTGCGTGGAGCACAGAATCCGTGCACACTACGCCTGTTCACGCAACTGATTATATGCACGCAGGAACCTAAAAGCTAGCCAAGTTTACGAGCCCAATCCCTGGCGTGCGAAGTTGGCACGAAGTTGGCTCAGTTTCAAGGTTGGGCTGGTTACAGCGCTTCTTGGCTGCGTGGGCCAGGATAAGGCGGCACGTCGCCTTCGCTTGGGCCATCTCAACTTCGTGCAGGTATGCTCAGTTTGTGCTGGCACTTGTAGTTGATGTGTTGGCGAGAACATAACGTCAATCATACGTGAAGCATCCCATGGCACGCAGCGATTGTTCATGTATATACAGCCAGCCAGCGTGGATCCGAACACTCGCAGTTGCGCTGTCAATGCGTCGTCAATCTGAGGCCCACCATTCACTCGGCTGACTGGGGTAGAGGCTGCGTTGCGGATCAGTGGCGCAAAGCAGAGTGCGTGTAGGGTTGGGAAGCGTGCAAAATTGGCCGTGCTATTCGTTCGCCTCATGCTGGCATGACAATTGTTTTGGAAAACGTTGGTGTTGGCACCAGCGCTGTCACTCCTGCCTTGCAAATTCTGATGCACGATATGTTTTATCCTGCAGCATCATTCTGCATATCATGTTAAGGCTGCTTGATAAGCTTGTTTCACTGCAGTGTTGAGGTGTCGTGCGCTTCACTTGGCTGACCTGCCTTTCTGCGTTCGCAACCCTCCCCTACACTCACACGAATACATTGTGCGTTTACAGCAGCGTTTAGTGCACGTGCTGCTTTGCTTTGCTTGTGTGAATGCAGCAAGTGCAGACAGATAAGAACAACCACAGGCTGTTTTTCGAGTAAGTGAAGCAGCTGCTAAAGCGTGCAGGGTCAACAGTCATTGCTGAACAGAGGGGCGGTTGTGCCTAGCTCAGATACCACTCTGTGAACACCTGCATGCCGGTCAAGCGTTCCACAGCCATGCACTCACGTCATTTGTCACAGTACCTAATTCCTGATGGAGCCTTCATGGTTGAGTCCCGGGTGGCAGATGTCAATTCTACAGGCAGGGAATACAAGCACCTCGAGCCGTGTTGGTAGCTTCGTTACCAGTAGCGGCCCATGAGTTACCGTAATTATTAGTCTGATCATATCCTTATGCCACGCGACTTGCGTGTTGCCTCCCGGGACACTTTGCTTGTGCGGCGAACGTTCATTATACAGTCAGTGCCACCGCTGCATGTGCGTGTCTGTGCCCTGCTGCCCAGCGTGAGCCACGCCCTGGCCCTGGAGAGGCTGATGCCAGCGGAGGAGCTGGCCGACTTCCCCGTGGTGTGGCGGGGCGACTGGGCCCGATACGGCCACACATACATGGTACGTGTATGACCATGCATCTTGTGACTGGCAGCAGACTTGTATGGATTGGCAGTTATAGGCAGTAATGACTTCACCATAATTTTGACGGAAATGTAGAGATGCCCTTCACCAAAGACATCCATTCGTTGTCGACTCCAAATCAGGGTGAGGTGCTTGTGGAACGTGCAGATTTGACATGTCAGGCCCAGTGACTCATATGCTGTGGCCAAGTGTGCTTTTCAAGCCCTGTGCACCAACTCTTTCTGCAGGCAGCTGTTGTCAAGCTGTTCCTAGGCAAGCCTGCTCCCAAGTCATCGGACCATGACTTTGTCCACATCCCAAGCAGGCACGTGGCGTGAGCACCTGTTCTTAAGAATCTTTAAGGTGAGATGCAGTATTGGTCGCCGTGTCATTACCTGCGAAATACTTGACAGCTGGGCACAGGCCAGTCTGGTACACAGCCCGGCCTGTGAATTGTAGAGGTTGCATCCTCCACTTCTCAAGCCCACCAACCTCTGTACATGTGTTGCAGCTTGTCCTCGCATCAAAGTTGCCAGTGTAACTAGCACAGCTAGAGCGAATTCTTGGATAGCGCACTTGGATACGCTTACCAGAGCCCAGGCGATTGAGTTGGCATGTTGAGTTGCTCTGGATGTGTGCATTAGCCAGGTCACATTTGGAACTTGCACTAAGCATTAATTTGCCCCAGACCCACGCGCAGTTTTGAACGCGAGATGGCTATGATGAGCAGGGCTGTTCGGAAAGAAGATTGTGCATTTGGAAGGCACTTGACAGAAAACGGACGGTGCAGTGTTGTAACGTTGTATTCTTACACTTGCAAACTAAGTTGGGTGCAAGGCAGTTGCGCACCCAGCTTGCACGTGTTTGATTGGTTGGAATGTTGACTTCGGGTATGTGCAACAACAAGACAACATTTTGCATCGTGAATTGCACCGAGGCATCAGTGGGAAATGCACTGCATCCGTTAGCACTTTGCACACCTGAATGCACACCTGAAATGCACACCTGAAAAGGCGATGATAAGCAGGACTACGGAAAGGAGAGTCTGGATTAGCAGGCATTGTGCAGGACTTGACGTTTTGACTTTGTAAAGTAGTATTGTGAAAGGTGCCTGAGCGTTTCAGTTGTTGTTCGACTTATCCAGTCACCTCTCTGGTTGTGCCGGCTCGATATCTACAAAACGCTAGTCTCTGCCCATGTATGGCTGGAATTGTCACCGAGTCGACCTAAACATTTTGTTCAGTGTTGGTGTGGTGCCCAATCGGGCAACCCTATGGTGCGTACTAGTAGGAATGGGGGCACTTGCCATGCCTGGACTGAAACCATGATTATGCGTGGAATGGGGCTCAGGGATTACCCAAGTAGTCTGCTTCGGCAACTTCTCTACTGGTATGTTGTTACCAAGGTGGACAGACTCAAAACCAGATGTTACGATAGGAGATACTTAGTGTGCAAGTTGATGCTACTCTTGCAGGCAGTTGCACTTGGTGCTGCTGTGGTTCAGCAGAGAGACTACTGGCAAGACGAGGGCTTGCAGTGACTGTTGAGAATGGACAGAATGTTTAGTATGCAAGCAGGAACGTGACGGACAAACGCAGCGTCAAGTCCCCGACAACTGGCTCCGTTTGTTCCTTCAGGAGGACTGATCGCTCAGAATGCAAGTCAAGCCCGCACACATGATCAGACTGCACGGTGGACTGCCAACCAGGTCTCACTTACAATCAGAAGCATACAGGAGGTTGCTCCTCAGTCTATCGGTGTATCCTCACTAATGTTTGCACAACAGTCTCCATAACGCTAACAGCCATGAAAACACGTGCATGACGGGCATACACCACCCACGTTATTATCAAATGGATCGACCCAACACAGGCAGAGCATCAATACAAAGCGACCATTCCAGAAAAAAAGAAGTTCGCCAGTTCTGGGACAATTCCTGGGAGTACCACTGGAACCAGTGTTGTCCGTGGTGCTCACAGGGGCTGTGGCCACATCTGCACTGCCCTCCTTACACTCTGCTCCAGGGCAGCCCTGTAGTCACGCATGGCGATGGAGGTCACCAAGGCAGCACGAGCCACACCCTTGGCTCTCATGTGTTCTTCACGATGAGCCACACCCTTGTCCGCCGTGCATGTATATGCGTACATCTTTGGCTTCAGCCCTACAAACTTCCGAACAAACTTCGAACATACACCGTCTCAGTATCAAATACCAAAATTGTCCCAGAACTGGCAAACTTCTTTTTTTGATCGGCGAGCTTGCTGGAACCGTTTTCCACCATGCCACTAGGGCAACGTAAATAATGCAATTGGACCGAAATCGTACAGCAAGCCTGAGCCCATGCTTGCATGCCCATAGGATATCGAAGCGCACGTGTTTGTCGGCAAGCAGCTGAACATGGTTGAACCGCTTGCCATCTTCCTGTGATGTGTATCAGAGGATGATGGCAAGGCATCATATAATTCCACCATGGTTAAGCTACTTGGCCGGCTCAGCAAACTATGCAAGGAAGATAAACAAAAGAAAGGGTGTTCGCGAAATAATACTGTAAAACTAATGATTCGACTATTCAAGACCAGCTTCAAGAAGTCTATAATCAATTCTTGAAGTTTGAGTAGCAAGCTTTGGAAACTGTAGATTCCAAGCACGCACAGTGTTCTTTACTTGACATCACGCAGCTGTTCCATGCAAGTATCTGGTTGGTCTGCTGCAGGAGGTCTATTTTAATGACCTGATAATCGAATTCGAATCCTCGAGTCTCCTGTACTTTACTTGCCCTTCGCTGACAGGGTCTTGGCGATCTCGTCTGACTGGCAGGCGGCCATGGTCTTGACGTGCTCGTTCTCATCATCACGGATGTTCGTGAACACATCGAGCAGGTTCTTGCAGTCGGGACGGCGACGGGCGGTGGCCTCGTGGGCCGCTTGGAACCTGCACATCGACGACAAGGGACCGTCACGGCGGTGCATGCAGTTTGTCACCAGATGTTGCAGATGCAGCCAAAGACATGTAACTGTCGCAGGCTGCACTGCAAGCGCTGGGGTAGCAACTCACTCATCAAAGAGGTACAGATCATCGCCGCGATAGTACTGGACTGCAACCGCTGGCGGTGGAATGGTAGCCAGAATGTCCTTGTTGGCCTCCAGAAACACACCTGCGCGGTGGTGAAGCAACAGCGCTTGGTGAAGAACAGTGTAGCACTGACCTTGCGAGGGTCGCAAGTGACCCTGACGTCAGCTGAACTGAAATACCGACCGAGGCTGAAGCGCCAGCAGCAGTGAGCAGAATCATACTCACTGTATGTGTCGCTCGCATGGTGCTCCACACGCTGCATGAAGTTGTAAGCGAGCCTTGGGGAGGCAAAGTAAAAGCCAACCAGCAGCCAATAGTAGAAGAAGGCTGCATGCTCAGCGAGGAACCGGTCAATCCAGGCCTGGTCCCCACCCAGCGACTCCATGATCTGCAGGTGGTGAAGCTCGTTCCACTCCTGCACACCAAATCACACAGAGTGGTCTACAGTGCTAGTGCACAACACCAGTGCATGATGCGCGTAATTAATGCGTGGCAAACCACTGCTGGCAAATGTCGCACAGTTCTTCTCACCTCAGCAAAGTGCACCTTCCTCAGCTCTGCTCCCGCCCTGTACAGGCCCAGTGACTCATACAGGTGCAGCACCGCCATGTAGGCGAAGTAGGGGATGCGGGCAACGGTCTCCAGCGCCCAGAACCTGTCAAAGAGATGCGCAGGCAGCAGGAATGCTCAAACTTGCCTGAATGCTATTGTGAAGCGGACTCGTCAAGTGCATGTGAAGAGGCGGGCTCCAGTCTTGCCGAAGTTGTTGTGTGTGAGATGCATGTGCATGGTGGCTGTGGCGCACTTTGGGATGGGGCGGCCCTCATACATGACGTCCAGCACCCAGCACAGCGCCAGGAAGGGTGCCTTGACCAGGGCAGGCGTCTCCGCCATGTCGCCCGACCGCTCAATGCGGGCATGCTCCTCACGAGCCACTGCTGAGCTGTCCAGCTTGAGAGACTCCAGCTTCATTTGAATCTGCACAGGCAGGACATAGTGGACAAGAAAATGGCTCTCAGGAGTCGCACCAGCTAATGCGTGTGGCGGTCTATTCTCTGATGTGCCTGTTCCATGGACACTTTGCATGCACTGTCCTTAAACTGAGCAACTAGCGAGAGGTGCACCAATACCGGAGGCTTGCTTGCTGGATGAAAAAAGGCTGACTGGCCCACCTTGTCAAACTCAGCGATCTGGCCAGGAGTGAGCTGTGGTGGCGGCTCCAGCTTGGGCAGCAGGCCCACTGCCTCCAGGCGCTCGTCAATCACACCAACGACCTTGGCCACACCACTGCCCAGAGCAGCATTCACCTGGCACACGCAAAGTGCAAGCAGCATGTTGGCTTAAAATCAACAAAGCTACTCATCACAGCAGTTGCACTTGTATAGGCGCCAAGCGTGACGTATGCAATAATAACAATAATAATGGTCAACATGAAACACTCAACACATAAACCTTCCAGCAAGCGGCCTGCTTGTCTTCCTCACCTTGTCCATGACGCCACTTGACGGGCCGGCGCTGTACTCCTGGTAGTGCCTGTAGGAGCTGCGCATGTGGTCAAGCTCGTGGTGGAAGCTCTGACCAGCCTGCGTGCAGAGCCGGCAGGGCATCACCTGGTGCATGCGAGAATCTGGAAAGCATGCAAGAATTTGAGAATTGCTCAACGTCCAGGTCCGTAACAGCCTGACTAAACTGGCAATTAGGAGTGCGAACTTTTGGATTGTGATGAATTGTGAGCGTACCCGCCATGGAAGGCTGGTGGCGCTTAGCAAACCACAGAAGACAGAGACGAAGCATGATGCGTAGAAGTTGATATGACACGTTCCTGTGCCTCTCCTGCTGTTTGTCTGCCAGTGGCCAGCGGGGCTTGGCCAGCGAGGTGTTCAAGAGATGCATGGGCGTGCGCAACGTCCGCAATCCTTGAAACAGGTAGGTCGTTCAGCTGTACAATCTAGACGCAGTGAACACGCCCTCCAACCCAGCGCACCAGTTCCCACACGCTCTTTGGCACCTCTCCATAGTGCTCCTCATACAGACGTCCTGAGCCTGAGCGAAACCCGTAGTCAGCAGGCATGGGCTGCATGACAGTGGATCGAGTTGTGCAAGGTTTGGAGCCAGCTTGTGCAACCCTGTTGGCTGAATTCCCGTGATGATTGTGGGATCGAGTCTGCTGTCCCCTGCTCTCACCTTGATCTTCTGCCCATCCTTGTCACAAAAAACCTTGGTAGCTGGTACACTGCAAGCACATGGTAGTCGGCAATGAATTGTTGACGCCGCAACAGTCAGAAAAGCCGTTGTTTAAAGTTCTAATGCAGGTGAGCCCAGCATGCCTACCCGCGTCCGTGCTGGCGTGGCTTGATAAGCCTGCCGGGCGTGTCGTCCAGAGGGTTTGATCGCATGCCAGGAAGAGGGTCCAGAGCGACAGACTTCACAATCAGGGTGGTCCTGCGAAACACACGTAAGCCATTGGTCATAAAAGCACCAATACCTTTTCCCGCCTTTCTAGGGCTTTTGCGAGTGCAGATAAGCAGTAGCGCTGCAGGCGAGATGATAACACAAGCCTGCCGTGCCAAGCAGCTGTCAAGCAACTGTCAGGCAGCCTTGCCAGGGCAGGGCCAACCTGAGCTGCCAAGGTCTCGACGATTTGGCCTAACTGCAGTATGCTCACCTGGAAGCACGAACTGCGCGCAGCTGCCGCATGGCGTACTGCTTGGTGTTGATGGCCGTCTGCATATCAAATGGCTACTAGATCAATGGCAGACGCAAGGGTCGGTCGAGAGGCACGCAAGGTGCTGAGAACGACGAGGTTGATACTGTCTCGTGCTGTTGTTGTCTGTCAACTGCGCATAGGTGCGTCGACGGCGGTTCTTCAATATGAAAATGAAACCCCGTTTCAACGAACCTTGGACGACTGTCATCCGTCATGGCATCCATTCTCAGGTCTCCAGGATCACGCGCGAACTCGCACGAGCCGCCGGGCTCCAAGGCATCTATTCCAGCTGCACGCGTGTAGCAACCTCTCCTTCTCTTACTCTTCACGGGGGCTCCGAGCGTGGCTGTAACCGCGACAATTCAAGTGACAGCTTCAAGACGAGGACATACGCATCAGCCGATCAGCCCATAGCAACCCGAAGTGAGGATACTTATATCAAGCCATCTCATCATGCCCCCATGTCCGGCTTTTCTCGTGCCGCCCGCCACGTCTCTGCAGCCTGCTGTTCGGTGAGGGCAAACCTCGACAGTTCAGGTAATCTGTGAACCCAGGAAGCCATGCAATACAGGCCAGATTCTGCACCACATGACTGAGAGCACACAGCGACAGTCACATCACCGTGACCGCCCATGCAACATGTGACCAGGCAGACACGCACAGCTAGGTTCAAATCATCTCTACAGAGTACAGCCAAGGATAGGGGCCGACGAAAACTCGCGAGATGACACCTCAAGCTGTTTGCGTGTTTGCGTGAATGTCATCAAAAACAAGTTTGGCGGGGCGAGGGGAGGCTCCAGTTGTTTTATCATTGTCAGGGGTGTCTCCATGGTCTCGTTTTTGGCATGGCGAGACACAACTGTCCTTCTGGAGGTATGGTTTGAGTGGTATAAAGCCCACTTACATTGGCTTTTCAACTGTCTTTGGCACATCACCCGTGTAATACATCAGAAGTATCACTTACGCGCTGCCTTGTGCAGAAAGTCACTCACTGTCAGAGCGCTTGCAGAAAGCTGATTGTCACAGCGAATCCAGAACGTGCACAGAGTGATGAAGTCATACGAATTTAACGAATACAAAAGCAATATCTATGCAAAAAAACTTGCGTGAGCGACACGCCACGGTGATCAGGTGACACTGACCCAGCCCACTCATACACGACACTGGAAACATCACAACACTGGAAACATCACACGGCTCAATACACACACCACAAACAAACAGGTTCCAGTGCCAGTCCCAAAATTGTCCCGGAACTGGCAAACTTCTTTTTCTCCTGCTGCTTGCACCATCATTTATCATCAGGATGGCAAGGCTGATGCGATTGCGCTGATTATGATTACAATAGCTGCAGCAGCTTCACTCGTCCTTGCCAGTCAGCCCCGTGACGATGGCCTCTGACTGACAGGCCACCATGGTCTTGACGTGCTCGTTCTCATCATCACGGATGTTCATGAACACATCGAGCAGGTTGTTGCAGTCGGGACGCCGTGGTGAAGGGGCGCTTTGGCCACCCTGGAACCTGCGCACAAGATAACAAGATGCAGAATCGGAAGGCTTGGCAGAGTTAAGAGACATACAGAACAGCAGACTGCTCAAAAGACGCACGTACGTGGACTTGACAGCAAACACCAGCTGTGGAACAAGCAACGCGAAACCTTTCAGAAAGCAAGACGGATGACAATTGATCGCACTAGGCCACGCTGGTTCAGCGATGCAAGCTGGGTACACACCTGTGGCAGTGTACGCTTTGGGCGTTTTATGACCAAATTCGGCCTGGTGGTCACTGTACAGGTAATGCTTCACGTGGTGCCAGATCACAGTGCACGAATTTACCGTCCATCCAAGGCCTTGAGAAGATGGGCTTCAATGTCTAGTCCAACTCACTCGTCAAAGAGGTACAAGTCCTTGTTGCGATAGTACTGGACTGCAACTGCTGGTGGTGGAATGGTGGCAAGGACGTCCTTATTCTGCTCAAGGAACACGCCTGCACAGTCACAACATAGCAGTACACGAGAAACAACCTCAGGGGGCCTTCACACCTTCGTGTCAGAACCAACCAGCACTGCACCAAAGTGAAGCGTCGCGCAGATTTTGATTGAAGCTGCACGCACAGACGCCACTGATACCGCGTGGGTGTGGTACAGCGGCAGAGAGCAGAAGCACACTCACTGTATGTGTCGCTCGCATGGTGCTCCACACGCTGCATGAAGTTGTACGCCAGCTTGGGGGACACCAGGTAGAAGACAATCAGGAGCCAGTAGTAGAACACGGCGCTGTGCTCCGCCAGGAAACGGTCAAACCACGCCTGGTCACCCCCAAGAGACTCCATGATTTGCAGGTGATGCATCTCGTTCCACTCCTGCGCATGCGTCAGCACTCGCGCACGTCCATCAAATGGCAGCTCACCTGGCAGCACACGGATAAACAAAATGCAGCCAACTGCCAGAGCACAAAGACTGCTGATGCTTCAAAGCTGTTGCCCTGGCAAGGGAGGCCAGAAGAGCGCGGAGCAGGCTTGGAACGGACGCATGATCACCACCCCTTTGGCTCACCTCGGCAAAATGAATTTTCCGCAATTCTGCTCCTGCCCTCCAAAAGCCTAGAGATTCGTACAGATGCAGGATGGAGATGTAGGCGAAGTAAGGGATGCGAGCGACCGTCTCCAGAACCCAGAACCTGCACCGGGAATGGCCAACACAGTGCACACGTCCTGTGGTGCTCGGAGAATTAACACAACTCCATGGTACCAGGTGCCAGCACCGTGCACTGTGGCTGCCAGCTGTTACACTTGTTTGCAGCAAGCACACGGCCAGGCTTCAACAGACGTCAGCAGGTCACCACTGCCAATTGCTGAACTTCTCTTTATTTGCAAGTGGTCAGTACGCTATCACCGTTGCACCAAACCGCTCGCACACCCACTTGGGAATGGGTCGGTTGTCGTAGACCACATCCAGCACCCAGCACAATGCCAGGAAGGGTGCCTTGACCAGGGCAGGCGTCTCCGCCATGTCGCCCGAGCGAGCGATGCGGGCATGCTCCTCCCGCGTCACGGCTGCGTTGTCCAGCTTAAGAGACTGCAGCTGCATCTGAATCTGTACAGGGCAAACACGGCTACAGGATGAGAGTGGGAATAGCCTCGGCTGGGCATTTTCATGCTGCAGGCCGTGACATGATGAGAGCTACGTCATTCTGACCCTATCAAGCAAGCAGATCGCCACACAGCAATGGCCCACCCCACTGCGAGCATAGCAACTGAACATACACCTAACCCTTGGCCCCCGTACTGCCTGCGTCAAAACAGTCACGAGCAAGTGCTGCAAGGATGCAGCGCCAAACACCGCGGCCTGTCACCTTGCTTGCACAGATTGATGTCCACTATCATGGCATAGGGCAGTTCCATGTGTCAGCTAGTCAGCCCACCTTGTCGAACTCAGCGGTCTGGGTCTCAGTCAGGTTTGGAGGGGCCTCAAGCTTGGGCAGTACGCCCAGCGCCTCAAGTTTCTCATCTACTGCACCAATGGCCTTGGCCAGTCCACTGCCCACTGACACGTTGAACTGCATGCACAGTATGACGGAAGCCAAGCAGCACACATGAAACTTCCTGGACACGAGCAGAGCCAACCTACCTGCAGACTGCCATGACAGCGCCGGTGTCACCCATACAGTCACAGCACCGCCTTGGTGCTTGAAACCAGTCAGCTGAACCTGATCAGTCTGACCGGCTGCCTGTCACATCAGTCTGTGGATTTTGGCAAGAATCGATACCTGTCTCTGTGTAGAGGTATCAATCTGGGTGGCGTGAAAGCCCACTTTACATTGGCATGTGAACGCCTGGGCGCCAGCCCCTGTAATCCCACCTTCTCCAGGGCTGTGGTTGGCGGATTCTGTTTCATGTACTCCCGGTAGTACAGGTTGTAGCGGTATGAGCTGCGCATCTGGGCCAGCTCATGACGGAAGTTGTCAGTGGCCTGCAATGTCAGGGGTCAGTGGTCAGGGGTCAGTGGCTGATGGTATATAACGGCTGTTGTTATCACAACAAATCTATATACCTGCGAACACCCAGCAGTTGAAACCTAGAAGCTGTGTGTATATGTTATGACTCAACCAGCCCACGCTTGAGTGCTTGAAACCTGCTTCACTTGACTATTCAGGCAAAACCCGCTGCACCATGCTTGCAGCAATCAGCCAGCAAGCCTGCAAAAGTGGCAGCAAAGATCTCGAGCCCAGCGTACCAGTTCCCAAACGCTGCTGGGCACCTCCCCATAGTGCTCCTCATACAGACGTCCTGAGCCTGAGCGAAACCCGTAGTCAGCAGGCATGGTCTGAGGTGTGGGGTGCACAAGCAACACATTGGTGACATGGCAAGGCAGTAGTTGCGACAATGAAGCCATGAACAGCTGGCCAGGTACTAGCATATCAGAGATTCCTGCCTCAGGCTTTACCTTGATCTTTTCTCCATACTTGTCCAAGAACACCTGCTGCGCTGTTTGCTCAACACTGCACACGACATCGGACATGGGAAGCCACTCATGCCCAAGTAGTGTGCGTTATTGCTCGCCTGGCATAACGGCAGCTGCTGTCTAGCCATGTGGAATAGTTGTGTATGTATGTAAAGAGTTATGCATGGCTGCTTGGCAGAAATCTCCCAAGTATGCGACTCACCTGCGACCGTGCTGGTTGGAGACAGGGGTAGCGACTGCCTTAACCATAAGTCTGGTCCTGTGGCAAAGAGATTAGGGCAATGAGCTGACAGCCGTCAGTGAAGTTCTGAATCGCTGAGGTGAAGCCCCGAAATGAGCAACCTTGCGGAACTCTCCGACACGAGGTTGTGTACCTTGAGCCAGGCCTGCCGTTCAGGTGCCTGTTTGTGTGAGCATGCTTGAGAGCCATTTTTTCTGTGTGAAGTCCTTGCCCAGCTGATATACTCGCTGCTGAAGGCGACCTCTGTGTTTTGCAAGATGCTTGCGGCAGTGCTTGTCGCACTGACAGCTTTGCGGAACTCTGGTTCGTCGAGAAGCAAACAGGATGTGATGCGAACGCTACTATTGAAGAGGATTTGCGGTGGGCGGTGACGTGATCGGTTGTTCCTGTTGACCGTTGACCACCACAAAAGCAAAAGGACGCTTGTTAATTCAAGTATCATATGTATAGTACTATATGGCCTTGTCTGTGGCGCAGTGCTGATTTCATTTCCATCACGTGATTGCCGAAACCGTACAGTACGGCCTTTGGACCCTCACCTTTTGAGAGCCGTGTACGCGTGTATGCTTTATCGGAACATTGGATGTCCCAGGCGTGCTTCGGCCAGCAAGAGCCTCTGACTATCGAAGGGCTGTAGGCTACTGCCAGACGCAACCGGCAACTCATCCGGCTCGCGAAATTAAAAATCAGTTCACAAGATGAACGTCACAAGTCATAGGCCGGCCATGGCATGGCTTACGGATCTTCAGAAGGCCAAGGTTTGTAGAAGTAAAATTGTGTGTCCGCTGCCTCAGCATCCTGTTTCCAATGAAGACCGGGTAATGCACTGATGCCGCAGCTTGTAGCTGACATGCATCTCGTATTTATTTGATGATGGGCAGTGACTAGTGCGCGGTCAAGCAGTGCTCTGACTGGGTGGTACGCAGGCCGAAGGCGGAAATGGGGGAAAGGCCCGTTCGACGATACAAGACTTACTAGAACGAATAAACGGTACGCTTTCCATGCACTGCTTTTCCACCCATCGGCCAGGACACGCACGCATGACATGCCTTGACCCAACCTTTCTGAACCCGGCACACCCGCAGACCCCACTGCACCCGAGCAGGCCCTTATCCCTTCATCTCCTCGTTCTGTGGAAGCATGCTTTAGGCTAGGCGTGGACCCAGTGGATCTGCAGTACCATCCACCCGCATGGTACAGGCGCAAGGAGGATGCAGATGAAGAAGTGTCTCTGCTGAGATACGAACGAAATGAAGCAGTCCGGCAGGTAAGGGTAGTGACAAGTAGGCGGAGCTAACAGATTGGCTAAGACGTGCGTTCGGGCCCACATTGTCTTCTTCATGTTCCAATACATTAGCCTGATGTTCTCAACCTTCTCAATATGCCAGCCTGCGTGCAGTATGATGTGCACGTTGCATCGTGTAAGATGGTTTTCGATCAGGCAGGCACCATACGCCAAGGGCCTGCGGGACTGCAGCTTCTATCCTCTGTTCTGCTAGCTTCATATTCGTTCCACATGCAACTGGATTGCACTCTGACTGTACTTCATGTACTGCAATCCGTCATGCAAACTGTCAGGAGCGGCTACGTGCGCTCATGGACTCCCGTAAGCAGCTCATAGACGAGGGCTGGACTGGCGTTGGTGACGGCCGCCCTGCCGCCCCGGGCTCGGGCATGCGGCGGGAGGACAGCAGCAAGGCCGTGGGCAGCTCTATGGTGGAGAAGGAGCGCCAGCGACTTGAAGTGCTGAAGAGGCGGCAGGAGCGCGACCTGCAACAGATGGTGCACCATGAAACTAATAGGAAGGAGCTGCTAGATAAGCAGCAGAAGAAGGTGGATGAGCTGGAGGCCAGGACTCAGGAGCTGGCCCGGCAAAGGCAGGAGCACGAGTTGCAGCGCATGAACAAGCAAAGGGAGATTGAGCTGCAGAAGGCACAGGAGGAGAGGGAGAATGAACGAAGGGCAAGGATCCTGGCGGAAGAGAGATACCAGTGAGTGGGGCGCATGTGTGGTGTGCGCACGTTTGGAGCTGGTGGAGCGCAAACGTTCGTGGCTTTGCCTTTGTGCAGAAGCTTTGGATTGATAAAAATCTTGTGCCATGATGTCCGGAATCCCCGTGTTGTTTATCACATTGTGTGGGTGTTCTAACAGGTTGGTTATCAATTGTGTGGGTGTTCTAACAGGTTGGTTATCAATTGTGTGGGTGTTCTAACAGGTTGGTTATCAATGTGTGGGTCTGCAGTACTGGCAGGGCGGCTGAATGACTGTTGAACGGAATTAATTTGGACGAACAGAATCATTTGGGAAGATCAGATCAGCGCTGTTGGAAGCATCTGGGCATGCGTTGCTGCTGCCGGCCCAATGCACCAGATGGGACCCTCCCGCACCTAGACTGCAAGGCAGCAAGGTTGGCATAGAAGTATAACTTTGTTAGAAGTAGAAGAATGCCATAGAAGTAAAACTTCGTGGCTGTGTGTGCAACTGGGCGATAATACCGCTTGCCTTGCGTGCACAGGCATGAGAAGCGCATTCAAGCTGACAAGGCCGAAACGGAGCGTCAGATGAAGAAGCGTGCCTACCAGGAGGAGATGGAGCGCAGGCGCAAGGCAGAAGAGGCACGCAAGGAAACTGAGGCAATCCTGGCCGCACAGGTACGCCACAGTTGGTATCCTGCTGACAGGAAGACGGCTAAATCTCAACAAACCAGCAATTCTCTAGTCGGCTAGTCTTCAGAAGTGGGCATACATACAGGGTGACAGCTGTTGTCACACAAGGTCGATCATTAGCTGCGAAGTGGCAGGCACCTGCTCTGCACAATTTCTGGTGACTAGGGGCACAGACGATTTTGCTAGCGCAGTCCTTGTGAAGCGGCCAGATTCTTGAAGACCACCACTGGCGGGCCATGACCACTGGTGTGTGAGGTGGCTGGTTGCACTGGCCTTCTTGCTGTGGGCCAAGGGCTCGATATTCCACATGCGTATATTTCGCAGCGGGCGACCTGTGTCCTAAACCCATATCTGTTACCCTGACTATTGCAGGCCGAAGAGGTCCGTTTACGCAAACTGGACATGGAGAAGCGCGATGCTGACCGCGTCAAGCGCATGGCACTGGAAGCCAAGCAGCGGCTGGCGCAGAATGAGGTCAAGCGCCAACAGGCAGACAAGCGCATCCTCTCGGCCTTGGAACAGAATGCCGAGCTCTTGCGAAGGAAGCGTCAGGCGTACGAAGCGAGGGAAGCAGAGGCCGCGGCGCGACGCAAAGAATTCGACGAGGTAGGAGCCTGGGTGCTCGTGTGGCTCCGCCGTGAAGAACAAAAAACCCACAAAAAGCAAGCAAACAGTAGCTGCGCGAAACTTTTCAGATAGCAAGATGGATGGCACCTGCCGGCAGCAAGACAAATGACAACTGATGGCACTAGGCGGGTATTAGGCTTTGTTTTGCCGGAATTGTCGGAACCCACCTCGCAGGTGTGATGCTTTGATCAGTTTGCGAACCACAGACGTGCACGCGTCAAATTCAGGGGTTGCAAAGTTGCCTTTATGATTGTCTTTGGCACATCGGCCCGTGTAAAGATGAGTCGTTGCCCTGCGCAAAGCAATCTTGTGCAGCCCGCATCTACGTGCGGCGTTCACGGCTAGCTTCAGCTAACGCGTGCCGTGCGCAATTGAACGCAGATCCACGCACGAGAGGAGGCCAAGAAGCGAGATGAGGAGCTTCGCAGGCAGCAGGAGCGGCAGGACAAATTCCAGGCGGCCATGACGACCGAGGAAATGCGGAAGGAGAGCATCAAGGCAAGGGCGCAGGAAAAGGATCGGATGCTCGCTGCTCTGTATAACCAGCGGAAGAAGGAACACGACCTGAAGAAAGTCGAGCAAGAATTCCATCTGAAGCTCCGGCTGGACAAAGTGGACGCTATACAGAAGACGAGCCTCTACCAGGTATGTCACCCGCGTTGTCGACGCGTTGTTGTGAAGCACGCTGCCGCCCCCCCCCTCCCTTTACAACAGCAACGTGCGACTATTGGAACGCACGACTATCGGAACGCAGCCGACGCTGCTTTGCATGCGTGCTTTGCATGTCCGCAGCGGCAGACCCTCCTGGGGCGGATCCTCGGGGACTATGAGCGCACCCGGTCTCTTATGAAGGAGAGAATGGATCTGCAGGAGCAGCGCAAGATGGCGAACATGCATGCGTCCATGCAGGTGAGCAATTAGCAAACAGCAGACATCTACAACCGAGATAAACCACCGGCCAGGATGATGCCAGGTCTTGTGCTCCATTAAAACCTGGCTGGGCGCCACTTGATGCCTGCCATACCTTCAACTGCCTTGTCGGTTCCACCAGTAGAGTAAGGCAGTGGTAAGGCAGCCTATTAATGTTTACACCAAACCACAATGTGCCTGTCAAGCTTGAGGTGTAGTACACCACGGCGCCAAGATGCCCATCAGACGAATGTCGCATCGAACGCATGATGGCTGAGTTGTACTTCGTTCTGGCCTGGCCGCAGCGTCAAGCCATGGCCCAGGCGATGGACAGCCTCAAGACGAGCAAGAACTTTGGGTCCGTCGACATCAACACCCTGCTGGCCAAAACACGGCCAGCCACTGCCATGTAGGCAGTTGTTTACTGATCTCTGACTGCTGAAGGAGTGACTGCATTTCCTGCACGAGAGCGCTTGGCCCTGAGGCACCAGGGGGTCACTTGCTGCCGCCTCGCACTTGTGCTCTTGTCCAAACTGTGTATCATCATCTTATGATCATGCGCGCTGCAGAACAGTGTTGCATGTCAATATATCGCTGGCGAATTGTGAGTCATGCATGAAGAAGAAAGATTGCCATTTCTGAGACATTTCCTGTGTGCTCACCTGCGCCTGGGATATAACCGAGGGTTTTGCATCTGCTTGTGGGAGCCTGCAATTCGTCGGACGTCAGGTTTAAGCATATGAGCACAGCAGCTGCTCAGGATGCTCTTCAATAATCTTCTGTGCTTCTTCCATCAAGAGGGTACCCAAGGCCTTCATTACTGTGCAATCTCAGAAAATTGACTCAGGTTGCAAAATACATCGTGTTCTCGAACCGGTTGATTTTCCGAGTGCACTGGAATGGTATGCTGCGATGACGAGCTGTTTGGAGTCGCATGATGCTATGGAGCAAGCTGTCATGGACGTCGACAAGTGCATGGAAACAATGTCACAGGCTAAGCAAGTTCCACTTTGAAGACAGAGTTTGCATACCACTGGTACAGCACACATTGGTGCTGCGGCAAGTGGTTGTCCTGCTGTTTTGGTCGAGGAGCTGTCCGAAGCGAATTATGAGGTTCACTCGGTTTTGCTGCAGTGCACGTGCTTATTGACGCCCATGACTGGCATACATGGCTGGGAACTGTGACGTTGAGTCGAGGAAGACTCTTACATGTGTGAGATCTAGCCGGCGTCTGCAGCACTGCGCTTGACTGGTCTTTTGTAAGCGAAAAAGGGTGTCAGGCGGACATCAATGCCCATGTGCACTGCCAGGATGCTGGTGTCCCCTGCCAAGACAATATTCCCGTAAGAGGCCATTGCTGAAAGTGGCTAGAATTGTTGGAGTGGTTTCATGAGCCGTTATGGGCACACTGTCCTTTACCTTTGTGAGAATCACCTTGGTGTAACGAAGCTGAAGGGCTTCATCACAACGGTGACAGTCCCTGTTTCCAATGGTCATCCACCGGTGACAGTCCCTGTTTCCAAATCGGCCTAGTATCCGATCAGCCTACATGACCTTAGCTGTAAGGGAAATCAAGTCACATGGTAGGTCTGTTGACCACCATGTTCTTGACCACCAACTTTCTTTTCTTCCTCTAGTTGCAGTCTATTTACAGCTCGCAAGAACGGCAGCGCCTCTGAAACGTGACCGCGCTTCTGTAATAATGGCCTGCATTGCGAGGCCGTCACTTGACAGGAAAATCAACCAGTCATCGATAGTGATTGGAACTTGGTCAGATAAACGGACGGTGACTGTACTGTTATCTAGTCATCCAACAGGTGATCCTGGCCAAGAGCGCAGGGTGTTGTCTGGTCACGCGCGGAGAGCAAAAAAAAGAAGTTTGCCAGTTCTGGGACAATTCCTGGGAATATTCCCTTCAAAACTCTGTTACAATTTGCTGACTGAACACGAACTGGCAAACTTCTTTTTGTGTCTCGTTTCTTGATGTTACAAGGATGTTACAGTGAGCTCAATCAACCCAGGTGTTCATGGCAAAAAAAAAGTTCTTTTTTTTTGCCATGGTGTTCATGGCAATCAAGCACCTCGATCTGATCAAACCTGGCATCCATATCCAGCTATCCAGCACGCACTTGTACGTGGGATGGGTCAGGATAGCACAGCGCAGGGTCGCCACCGCCACAGTCACTATCTCGGTGGGTCGTGATACCTATCGTGTGTGTGCTGACAAGGTCAAGACCATGTCTTGATCATGCCATTGAAAAGAAATGATCGACGCATACCAAAAGGGTCCAAGCTCATGAACACTGTTGTCCGCTGACAGGTTGATGGCGTGTAACTGAGACCAGTGTGATCAAGCCCCAAGCAAATGTAAACAAGTTTATGTGACAGTTGAATTTTGATGCACGGGGAAGGAGCTGAGACTCGATCATTGAGGACTTCTGCAGATGGATAGAACACTCAAGAGCATGTGGCTCAACGAGATGTCGCAACTGAACAACCCTGCACACGCCTAAACACTTGTGAAGCAAAAGGACTGAAACAAAACTGGAGGAAAATTGAGGTATCAAGCAAAGAGACTGAGCCGCCAAGAGCCGTGGCCTGCCCTGTCCTGCTGAGGCAGCGAAGAAAATGCCCTGTTACTCGGCAGGAAAGCCATGCTCATAGCGCAGCTATCGGCCAGGCTATTCAGGCCCCAAGCCAATGTAAACAAAGTTTATGTGCCAGTTGAATTTTGACGTACCGGAAGGAGCTCAGACTCGATCATCGAGGACTTGTCTGCAGGTGGATAGGAATGAAAGAGGCTTGCAGGCACAGCAGCGATACCCAGACTACCAGCGGCCTTCACCGGTAAGAGGAGAGCACCAAGAGAGCCAGAGTGAGAATAACGCTTCTGTCCCATACGATGTAAAGCTAGGCATCACAAAAATAATGCCTCTCCCATACAATTGAAAGGGTACTGCGCATAAGGCAGTAGGGCGGTCCAACGCAGGCACAGTGCTTCATGCATTGAAATCCAACGCAGTCAATCACGAAGAGCACCAAGTGCAAGGGCATGAGGGCATCCAAACATCCGTTAGCTGCAGTACCCGTACATCCGTTAGCTGCAATACCGTACATACGTTAGCTGCAGTACCGTACATCCGCTAGCTGCAGTACCGTACATCCGTTAGCTGCAGCACCGTACATCCGTTAGCTGCAGCACCGTACATCCGTTAGCTGCAGTACCGTACATCCGTTAGCTGCAGTACCGTGAGTGGGACCATGTTGATGATGATGATGTTGAACATCCGTTGCGCAACCATGCTCGGCGCTTATGCACAAATGCAGTGTCCCAGTGGCTGCCCGCAGCAGGCAGTCGTTCAACCTGCTGGGATCAGCATCACCATTGTGCAAAGCGTACTTGCAGACTGGCACAGGTCAAGCATACTGCAGGTTGGTGATGTTCAGGAGTGCTGCATCGTTTTTGCACAGTCGTGCACATCGACCATGAAACTCTTGACCAAGCAGCCCTGCCAAACAGTGGTAACTTTTTGATCCAGTAAGAATTCCGGTCCATGCATCTTCTGTAGCGTCTGGCATTGGTAGTGCGACTTGCTTCTTGTGTGGCCTCAGGCATTGGAATCTTGACGTGCATCGTGTGTGGTACATGTCACTACTTGTGACGCATTCAAACTCAATGCTTTCAAAACTGCTCAAGCCCTGCGGTTCTCACGCTTGGTTGTCTGCATGCCAGACCGTGATTGCCTCGCGTATTGCAATGGCCCACTCGCAGCACTCCTCCACACTGCCGGCCTGGAAGGCATGCTTGCGCGCGGCGCTGAGCCAGGACCACCCGCCGCCGTCCTGCTTGATCAGGTTGAAGCATGGGGCTTGACCCTCCTCAAACTGAACCCTGCGTGGCAGGATGGAAGTGAAGGATGATGTACACGCTTCGACATGCTGAGGTAAATATTCGGGCTGTCATGCAGGGGCCCGGTGTAGGGCCTTGCTCAAGTCAATCCCTCGCTCTCACGCCATGATGTCCCTGGGCATCTGATGTCCTTACAGCGCTTGGGACTAGGCCTCTGCAGCCTGACTAGGGGCTGCACGGGCCAGCTCATTCGGGCAACTGAGGTACAGCCTTGTGTGCAGCAGACTCGAGCGCTGCACAGCATTGCATCTGACTGCCGTAAGTAGCTGACTTATTGCATTTGACTGACCTTGATAGCTTGATGTCCGAGTGCAGTTCTCCCACGGCCCCACCGTCCTCTGCAGAGCACCTGAACACGTACATGACCCCCGCGCGCGTGAGCACTGCATGGCACTCGCACCACCGCCCGCCGCACACCGAGTCCCACAGCCGCAGCGGACCCTGCAGCGACACAGCATGGCCAGGGAACGGACGCATGGGGGTATGTTGCCGGCGGCATGGGACGTTGCATGCAGAACTGCTTGCACACTGCACTAATGCTCAAAGCATTTGTTCAAAACTTGGAATGTCACTGTTGGGTTGTGGTGGCCCTGGCGTGCCACCCTTCCTGCCAGGGGCTACTGCCTGTGGTTCAGATTACCACTGTGCGTGCGTGTACCACGTAAGATCCGGTGCTGACGCGCACCCATGGGACTCGAGAGCAAAGGCATGATCCGGAATCGTACCACTGAATGGCTTGCAGTTCCCAGTCCGCTGGTGTGGACCATACAGCTACACGGCTCTACAGCGGACTCAATGGCTTGCCTGTCCCATCAGAGTGCACATGTGGCACCATGTACCATAGGATGTAGAACTGTGGGTGTCTCTGAATCCCCTTTACACAGTGATTATGCGCATCTGATAGCCTGCTGTAAGCAAGCTGTCGTATGCATGTCGCTCATCTCCCGTGTACAGCTGACCTGGCGGATGATCTCCGGGCTGCAGAACAGCTGGTCGTTGACTGCCTCGACGCTCTCCGACTGGCGGGCAGCCAGCACACTGGAGGCCTCGCGGATCGTTTCAGCAGCCCTGCAGATGCCATCAAAGCAGAAGGAACACTCACAGTGGTGCCCACAGTGGAGCCCTACGCATGCCATGTCAGGAGGAAACGAGATCACTTAACAGCAACGTGACACACAAGTTCAGGTACTTCATGTTCATGCTCAAAGACAAACAAAGTTCATTCTTAGTTGATCAGAGACTGGCATGACTGGTCTCGGACAGAGTCCCATGCTGTGCATGCCCGGGCGCT
The DNA here is from genome assembly GCA_004335635.1 of Chloromonas sp. AAM2. Taxonomy (NCBI): domain Eukaryota; kingdom Viridiplantae; phylum Chlorophyta; class Chlorophyceae; order Chlamydomonadales; family Chlamydomonadaceae; genus Chloromonas; species Chloromonas sp. AAM2. The sequence goes on from QAXH01005249.1 coordinate 43,556, forward strand.
TATTGCCTTTTGTTCATACAGTTCAGGCTGGCAAGCACAGGCAGTTACCACCAGCAGCCAGTAGAAAGAAACCGTGGTTCCCCTTTGATGGACACAAGGCCAGGTACGGCGTGTCCAGGACACAGACCCCTGTCTAGCCTCTGTCCACCTCCAGCCCTCACCCACCTGCTCAGCTCGTGTAGTTTCTGATCATGCATGTTGGTGACGTCGAATCCCCCGTTGCCATCTGCACACAGTCCGGTCGCCCGACGAACCGCTGACAGCATGGCATGGGCAGTCACCGAGTAGCCATTCGCCACCGTGGCCGCCACCTGTGCACATGAGAAGCCAGGGAAGGCCGGAAGCAGTCACCATGCACGGCCTGCAACTGTGGCATGGTCTTTGCCAAGGCTTTTCCAAGCACGCTCTACAGTGGACGGCACTTGCAACATAGCCCTGACCAGCAACCAATACAGGGGATCGCCTGTGTAACTTTAACATTCCAGTGTCTCCACATTTACTACGATCACATGAACACACATCGTAGACCAGCTACTGCTAGCAATAGTGCCTTCATGCAGTGCCACTGCAGCGGCTGCGCCCCTGGCTGCCCCAGATTCCCCCACCTGACTGAAGGCGGCACCACGCTTGGTCTCCAGGGCTCTGGCCTGGGCAAAGGCAGTCTGCAAGAAGGACCGCTCCTTGTCCTGCCATCGCTGGAGCGAACGCAGCTCCTGCAACACACCATGCACCATTAAGCGTGTATGTGCATGAAGCCGAGATGCATGGCCAGCCGTGGTCTACTTCTGCTTGGAATGCCTGGTCAGCGGAGCAGGATGGCGTGTTGAGGCGTGTTGAGGCGTGTCAAGGCGTAATTGTGCATGCTCTGTCTTCATCTTTTGGACGTGAACAGTTACGACTGTGGGACTGCTATATGTAGACAGGGGCATGTGATCCGTACAATTGTGGGCATTTCAATGTTCATCACAATCTGCGCACCTCCAAGAGTTGCCTCTCCTTGGTCCAGGGGTCCACGAGGGGCGCATGTGCCCGTTTCCCTTGGTCCTGGAGCTCCAGCTTGGGCGTCAGGGCGGCAGCGGCAGCGCTGTGAGCAGCCACCGCCTGCATCACAGCCTGCCGGGCCTGGTTAACCTGCGTGGGGGGCAAGTTGCCACTCCATGCTCAACCAGGCAGTCAATGTGTGCATCCATGCACCTGTTCGAACGTGGCTACACATCAGTGCCAGGTACCAAGCCAACACAGCCGCCTGATGGTGAACATAGCCTCAGGGTGAGCAGCACCCAGTGTGTCTTCAGAGGCTTGCCTGAGTGCTACAGGCCACTGATACAAAAAATGACTGAGTGAACTTGTGCATCGATGCCGCAGGCAAAACCACATCAATGATGAAAAATGCCCCTCAATCACCAGCACCAATGCCCCTCAATCACCAGCACCAATGCCCCTCAATCACCAGCACCAATGCCAATGCAGAGTCTGTCATCCGTTCAGAACTTGTCTGGATGCCTTAGGTGCTGCCTGTAGAAAAGCGTGCTTGCACACAACATCTGCCATTCGCGTTGTCCAGCGCCAATGCAGCGTGTGCATCCCTCTTAATCCCTCTTGATAGTCTTATGAACGAAACCATCACTCGTACCTTTGCTCGTGCGGTGGCTGCCTCCATCATGACGTCCCTGCATGTGGCGTCGAAGCTGGTCCACAGCTGCTTGAGCGGCTCCACCAGTGGCTGCAGGCTGCTGCTCAGCTCCAGGTGGGCGGGCAGCAGCGCATGGGGCAGAGCGGCCATGCCGGTCACGTGCTCACTCGCAGTCTGCTGCAGCCGTTTATTCCGCAGGCAGTTGCCCAGTATCCCTGTGTAGGCGGCTGCAAGCAGGAGAGCAACACACTGGTGAACAGTGGGACTGCGGTTGCACCCTGGCTTGGATTGGTAAGAACATAGAGGTTGATCAATATTGCGATTGTCTAGTGTTCAGGTCAAGACATGCAGAGCACAGCTTGCACTCAACTTGCCATCAACCTTCAGGGTGTGAAGCTGCATGCGTGCACAGACGTGCACAGACCGCTGCAGAGACCTGCAAAGACAGGACCCGTGCGCCCTCCCCCTCCCGACCGCACTCACCTTCTGCGGCCTGCAGAGCCCCGATCACAAGCCCAATGATCTCCACGTCCCTGCACGTCACAAGTGATCAACACGCTGAGGAACAGCCAGAGAGTGGCGCAGCCGGCGGGCTGATGGCTCGGCATTGACAGGGCGGTGTGGCTGGACAGGGCGGGAGCGGCTGGACAGGACGGAGGATTCACCCCATTTAGGGAGGAAGCAAGTCTCTCCCCCAGCCGGAGGCTCAAAAAAAGACAGGAACAGGGTGTTCAGCCTTTTGTTTTGGTGCCCTCCTGCTCAGAGGAGCATATGATTGGACTGTTGCACTTAATGGCTAGTCTTCCGTTGCAGACAGGCGTACACACTCACGTCCGGCTCTCCTCAAGCAGCTTCACTATCAAGTTTGACAGTTCGGTGGTCATCATCATCTCTTCCTGCAAGAGGAAAGCGAGAATTTGCGAGATCCTAAAGGAAGGTTCCATGAAATGCTTGCCAGCCGCAAAGTTTGGCACAGGGTGTGAACGAGCTGAGCGTTGAATACCCAGAACCTGCTGACTGGCAACCTCTTGTATCATCAACTGTGCAACGGTGGTGAAGCTCCTTGGTACCTTGGTGATTTTGCAGCGTTTTGTGCTAGAATGACAGGATGAGGTGCTGGCAACCCATTGCTATCTTTGGCTGCACCCACCTGCACGTCATCGTCCAACATCTCTGCTGCCTGCCTGAGGCCCTGCGTGTGGTCAGGCACAGTCTCAGCGCCCAGCAGGGCCCCGCGGGCGGCGGCAGCCAGCGTGCTGTCGTGCAGAATGTCATCCAGACTGAACTTGGAGGTAGATGGGCCAGCAGTGGGCAATAAGCCACTGGAACCACTGGGCCCGAGCGGCTGCAGAAGTAGATGGCATGCAGGCAACTCAGGATGAGCCAGGGTGCCACACGATGTGGTATCAGAACCAGCACACCATCGTGTAGCGCTGACGAGGTTGATGGCGTGTAACTGAGACCACTGTGATGCACCTGCCCGTGCGCTTGTGCCATGTGTGATACCCAGTCAAGTTGTACGAATCCTTGCGTGTTGCGAGAGCCGGTTGACTTCGACCGTCACAACTATCACGGTGTGTTATAATCCCTTTCACATGCATGTTGGACGGGCCTTGTACCCTCCTGTCTTATGATGCAGACAAGGATGATAACTCACGTAAACGGAGTCGCGTACAGTATCCCAGGCTTGTTGGGCCTTGGCGGACACGTCTGGGTCTGCTGGTCGAGAGTCCTGCATCAGGTGGCATGATGTGCACTCCTTGCTTAAATGTCAGCACCACTTTCCACTTGGCATCACCGCTTAGGCATCAGCCTGCGTCAGTTGTGCACTTGTAGCAGGAGCGGCATACGTGCTAGCCTGCCATGGCGTTACAAAATCAAGTGCCTACTTTACCTGCAATTCACTGTTGGCTGGCATGTCTGCTGCATGCAATGTCTCCAGCGGCCGCTGGTCATCTTTTGGTTCAATGCCCCCAATTGGGATTGGCTCCAGCATGGAGCCCTCTTGTTCAAGGATAATCCCACGCTGCATCGGAGGGCCCAGCATCTGCCCTTGGCCGTCCTTGAGTTTGATGCGAGCCACTGTACAAGGCTCCTGTAGAGAACCCTCCTGACCGGCTGACAAGGATTCTGTCTCTTTTATGCTTAACCGTGGAAACAATTGAACATCTTGAGCTTGGATTGTCATTGCCATCGCGTGTCCAGGAAAGCTGTGTCAGTCGGACCTGCGCGCTAGTGTCAGGGTTTGTGAACGGCCATCGCAATGCAAGAGCAGGTTAGTAGCATGCCAATGCTCATGATGTGAGTCTGCTCTGATGTCTGGAAAATGTGATGCAACTGAGTCCGTTACATGGATTTGGGGACGCACGCATTGGCCGTGCGAATGACAATAGCTCTCGCCATGTAATGGGGCCATGCCATTTATACCGTCAGTGTTGCCAAACAATTCAGTCCATCCGCCGCATGTGAAAACGAGAGCAGTTTGCGTCCGTCCCTCTTCCAGCGTAGCCGTCCAGCTGCTTCTTGCAACCACCCACTTCAAGTGCCACTTCGGCTGCCTGGGTTGGGGTTAGGTTAGGGTTAGGGCAGACGTCCGTACAGGCGAAGGAACGGGAAGGAGAAACTATGAAGGCATATATGCAAGCTGCTTGCGCTACGAGCACAGCCATGTGCTTCAAGGTCTGAGGAATCCGAGAGTCGGTGCTTTGGATCGGCCATCCCTTCTGTTGTGTGGATGGTTGTCCGGTCGGGCTGCAGATCACCACAAGGGACTTGACACACGTTGCTGACACAGCTAGATTCATTCTCACTAAAAATATTTGCAATTGGCGCAAATAGTTAATGTTTGCGTTGGACGTGCTTTCTGGTGTGGTGATTTTGTCCCTCTACCAGGCTTCACCAGTTGCGAGAGCTAGACCACTTTATTGATGAATCAATACAACCTTGTGGTTGCGACCAGCCTTGAGGCACTGCTAGCCTGCCGGCCTGATGCCACGAATTCTCATGACCCCTGACTATCACAGCAACGCCAGGGTAACTTTGCTAATTTGGCAGAACCAACCGGCATTCTAAAGCAACCTAACACGCGTCAAACCAAAGCTAGTCAGCATGCCTTTGCAGTACAGTTATGTCGTCTATCTGAATCCCAGCTAACAACACAATCAACTAGTCTGCTGCCTAAGAGCCTACTGCTGAGCTCAAAAGTATACCATGCGTGGTACCAGCACAGCCTGCACGCTATCAGTTAATGTATCAGCTTCTATCATAGTATGTTCAAGGCTCTTGGCGACTTCATCCTGTGCAAGCTGATTCGGTGCATCACCCGCTAGATATTGGTCAGCATGCCCTAGTCGTAGTGACCTGGGCCAGGTGTGTTGCTGACTTTGAACACCATCTTGGGGGCCGTGCCAAAAGATGTCCTGCGAGCATGACACATCAGTCAGCAAGGCACCTCAGCAGGATGGATGCATGACACAACATGTGATGCATGTGATCGCTCGGCGGGTTGGACGTTGCAAAGTGAGGACAGCTTACCGCCCGTGCCACACACGTGTTGGCTGGCAGACTGTGACGCCTTGTAGCACTCCAGAGGCATGGCATGTGCACCTGCTAGCCTGCACTGATGTGGTGCTCTGACTACCACAACCAACTGTCGTGATACCTTTGTATGGATTTTGAATTGTTGCAATTCCCAATCCATAAACTGTTCCATGCCCATGCTGCGCACCGCGATGGCGATGTCCTGCCACTCAATGTCTGCTTGCCAAAGGATGTTGTGTTCTGCGGTGACTGGTGGTCATAGTTGCCTGGTGAGGCGGTGCCCAGCAGTGTGCGCGCGTGGCTGAGGCTCAGGAAGCGGGCCTTCTCCGCATCCCAGCCCGAGACCTTGGCCCAGGAGGTCGAGGGCGCAGTCTTCCACTGGGACTGAGTCTGCCTACCGATACTCAGCCAGGTCTCGTACCTGGAACAGCCATGGAACAGAGGGCAAGCCTTGATTGTTGTTGTGTGAGCCGCTTGCCATGCTGTCCATGACAAATACAACAGTGATCAATCCGCACCACATGCAAAATGCTCAAATGCACCTTGCACCTGCACCTTGCACCTGCAAACTGGGGCTGCAAACAAAGGTGCAATCATTGTACATTCAGATGACAGGAGTGGGCGGGTTGGAAATGGTTTGAGACAACAACCCGCTCATCGTCATGCATGGTGCGCATTGGGATAATGAATGGACGTGTTCTTGTAGTTGTCTACCTCTTTCAAACCTGCTGTGCCTTGGATGGCGCAAATCTCAACAACGTCAGCAACATAGTGTGAAGTCCGTGCCCACCAGGCAAGTGTTCCACATGTTGACACATGACGCATGCAGCCACATACATGTTGGCACATGACGCATGCAGCCACATACATGTTGCGACGTGCCCCACTCACTGTCCGGGTGGGGGCATGGACTGTGCGAGGCGCTCATACTCCGCCTGCAGTCTGGCTGTCTGAGGCAGGCTAAACGCAGGGCTGCTGCGCTTCTGTGAGGAGGCCTGCTTGCCGATTGAGGCGGGCCCAGGGTATGTGCCCGGGTCAGGGCCGAGGGTGCCCAACATTCCTGTCATCATGCGCTCGGACAGGTACTCCTTATTGATCTGAAAGGCGCAGTTCACAGAGGCACACTCACCAGGGTCAGCATCAACAGGACGACAAAGCTCTGCTGGTCAAAGCTCTGCCGGACGACAAAGCGTGAGACGTGCTGGTGGTAGCTCTTTAGTCATTTAAGGCAACCACTCAAAAGCCATCCACAACAACACAAAGGTAACCACTCTTAAGGCAACACATGGAGATAGCACTTGAACTGGTACTGCTTGCCAGGCTGAGTTCTGCACCTGGCCATGCACACCTTGCTTCTGTCGGCAGTCCCCATCTTGCACCGGGCTCCAGTCTCCTTCAGGCTGTCGGGTTGGCTTCCAAATGCGCTGGGCTTTTCGTACGTTCCTGGCCCTGGCACTTGGGTGCAGGGCGTGGGAGTCTGCGCAAGTCACGCAGCATGATGTTGAAATGCATGAAGGCAGACATGCAGCCTTCCGGCCAACTCCATGGGCTTTGCCAGCTGGTGATCGAATGGTGATCCAGCACAGGGCAACTTGTACACAGCTTTATATGAGCCTGTCTTTACGCCCCCCTCAACAATCATCAACTTGACATGCTCTCACCACTAGCCGATCCAAGTGGCTGAAGGAGTACCGAGGCGCTGACCGCTGGGGGCTGGCGGGCTGCACCCCTAGGGCAGGCGGCAGCTGGTAGACGCCCAGGGGCCCATTCTTGCCCTTCTGGTCCACCTGCGGCCGCAGCGTTGATTCAACTGAAGGTGAAGGTCACAATTGCGTTATTTAACCCCAGATTAACCTAGACCATCGTTCGTGATGGGTGCACCTTCATGTGAGGGATGTTTGATTCAGTGATCCTGACTAAAGAGATTTGCTATTTGTTTTCATTGTCATGCCATTAACACGCCAAGGCAATGCTGTGGATTGTATGTTTCCACAAGAACTAGTAGGCCCCTTGTTGCAATGCAATCCGTGGGGAAACCGCAACAGGAACAACCAACCTCCAATGACCGTGTGGTTTTGCACCTGCCAGCGGTAGCGCTACCTGGCACCTGCCACTGGTAGCACTTCAGTGAAGGCAAGTCGCCTAACAGACAGCTGTGCTAAGCGGCGCATCATGAATTGCAGATCTGGTGCAATCATTATGCACGCCACTCACTGCGGTGTGTTCAGCAGAAATGAAGACTTTTCCGGCACCTGCAGGTTGCCAGCACAGCACATACCGGACGGGGTCATGTGCGGAGTCCAATCCAGGCACTCCCCTTGTATTTCTTGGCTGGGAAGTGTCAGACTCACATCACAAAAGGGGAGGGATTCCAACCCGTCCAACTTTGTTTGTTTTCAATAGAGCCTTACTGAACGTCAAGTGCACTGTAGCAAGAATGTTGTTCAAAGACAAAGTCGCCATGGGACAGAAGGCATACATACCAGCAACAGCAACTGCTGAGAGAGGAACATAGAGCCTTTCAGCGCAATGTGTGGATTTGAATGGACTGATGGCCAGTTCCCTCATCGACTCCCACCTTCACGACCACTTTGCAGGCCAAAGGTATGGATTGGGAGTGTTGCATGCCGACTGTCAGACTGTAAACCAAAAGCGCTTCTGGCTACGCCCCGAGGTCTGGGTGCAGCTCCATTTCCATGGATGGGCACGAAAGGGCTGCCGTCGTCACGCCCCATGCTACGTGACTGCCTCTGCAAAGTGCCCAGTAGTGTCAGTTGCTTGACATTCTTGCTCCCTGTCCAATTTTCCAGCCCCCAGAACTGTGTACCAAGTTTAACAACAACACTGTGCTGGTCAATGATTGACTTAGTCAACACGAACGGAGTCCGCCTCTGAGTCTGGCGCACTTCCTCCAGTTCAGGTTGTGCATTTGCCAGATCAAGTTAAGGTGCTGTTTGCTAGGATGCAGGCTGCCAGTCAAGCATTCTGAGAGATTTTCCTTGGGTGCATGGCCTGGCACCCTTCTGACCAGCATATGCCATGCTCCAAGGCTGCATCTACGTCTCGGGGCAAATGTGCTTGTAAAACAATTCTACGCTGGTGCGCTCTGAGGTGTCAATAACAACCAGGCTGATGATGCGACGCCGTACTCGTAGTACGAGCTTGCATCACCGTGCAAGCCTCCCGTTAGCAGACTCACCTGTGACAAGGTGCCAGACCGCGCAGATGCGTCGTGATGCCGTGCCCTCGGCAATCTGTGCACCGGTTTCGGCCTGGGTGCTGAGCAGCAGACTGGAAAAAGATTAAAAAACAAATGCGAAAGCCCGCAAGGAGAACGCAGCAGTCGCAGCTCTCAGAGCTCCAACGAGGATCAGATTGGCACGGTTTGGTGAAAACGCTCTGCGAGAAAACATGAAATTGTAACAGATGGAATTGCCACCAGTCTGTTGCTCAAACAAACTGTGCCAAGCCTTGCCATGCTGGCCTGCACTACAGCTGATGTCGTCTGCGGCCCAAGGCCATGCCGTCAGGGCAAGATAATGCGCACGCAGCCCGCAAAGGCAGCATGGCGGATGCCTCCGTCGGACAGGCGGTGCGGTCGAGCTTGGCGAACTTGAACGGTCTGTTTGTGAATGCTTACGCTCAGTCTGACAGCTGAATGCCGCGGGAATGTCACAAATGGCTGTTCAGAGCATGGTGCACACATGGTCATGCATGAGGGATCAAGAACCACGCTGTTGCGTGTACACGCCATAGACAAAGGCCGGCTGCTACGGCATATGCATCGGCATCCAGACACCCGCCTGTCCAGCCCACGCTCGGAACCCATGCATGCAGGTCGGCTTGCTGCATGCTTAGAGCAGCTGGAGCGGCTGGCACAGCCTTCATCACAGGATGAGCGGTGCAGTATGGATGCGTTCCCACTGATGCCACCAGGGCGTACTCATCAGAGAAAGAGTCACCAATCACAACCAGTGAGCAATTTGTTCACAACATGCATTTGCCAGTGAAGCTACATCCCTTGTGGAACTCCCGGTTGCCCGTGAAATCCTTGTGGATGACAGCATTCTGTGGAGACTGGCATGCCTTTGCCGCACTCAAAGCATATCAGGCAAACTTGGAATTGACCATCTCTATTGACGTAGACAGCCAGCATGCGTTGCCATGCGCGTTTGCAGTGCGACACAACGAACAAGTGGGCAGACTTGGATCACTCTCCACAGACATCACGCGCTGCATATGAGACAGCTGGTGGCAAGCCCATTGTAGCAGCCAGTTTCAAATGTAAGGCAGTTTCTTCCTGGTGGTCAGGCCTGAAGGCCGAGACAGACACTGCGATTGTGCATGGTAGCTTCTCTTCAATAGTCACTGATGCACGTGTCACGACCTGCCTGCTATCCAGGTGGTGAGCGTGACTCAGTCTCGCTACACAGCACTGATGACACGGCTGACTCATATGTTCCAGCCCTCACTGGCACGCCCTGCATTGGCCATCATGAGTGCGACTCATCAGCGGCTTCATACGCAAGGGCGCCCACTGCACATCCTGGTTCCATGGGTCCAGCCGGCAGCATCAACCTGTCCTTTCATGTGAACCAGGGTGACATGCAGAACATCCTAGCGCTGCTCGTGCGCCTGGGCTCAGCAGTTGAGCCAGTGCCAAACGGTGAGCCTCATCTAGCCTAGTCACCGCACCTGGCCGGTCAGGGGGTCTGGTCCGTTTTCACCCTGAACGGAACTGAACCACGGTGGATCAAGCTTGGAGGAGCATGCAGGTGCTAAGTCGCTGTAGCCTTCCTTGAGACTTCGAGGATTGTTTTGTCACTCGTGACAGGCACTCCAACGCGGAGCTCATGGTCACTTGCAGATCAACTGTTCCACGAGGCGGCATCACTACCGCCACTGTGCACTGGATAAGCATTGCACGCTCATAGTAATCACACAGCCTGTATGTGGTGACATGCCCTGCCACATGCAGACCCTGCCACAGATGAGGCAACATATGGGCAGCCTGCCATGCGACCGCGTCCCTCCCTCTCCACACCCTTCCCTAGTGCCACATGTGCTGTCACAGCCGAGCAAGCTAACGCCTGCCAGGCCTTGCTGCAAACAACACAATCCTGCAGCAACTCACAGCCGTCTTCTCGCAGCACCAGCCAGCACCAGCACACCACCTATCAGCCCCGTTTATCGCAAGGCACCACCACCATGGTGCCCGGGGTACCATCCCTGCAAGGAGATAAATCAGCTGGGCAATCCTCATCTGGGGAAGCAGCCATCAGCTCACCTGCATCTGACGGAGGGGCTGTCTCGGGAACAATTTCAGACATTCAAGCTGCCACAGATTTCCCTGATTCAGATGAACTCATTGCCTCGCAGTTGGCGGGCGTGACAGTGGACCCAGGTTTGGCCGTTCGGTTAGCAGAGCGCCGCATGCAGGCAGTTATGGCCAGGCTGTTGAGAGGAGCGAGTAGAACGAGGAAAGAAGAGGAAATGCCGCTGCAAGCTGCGGTGGCCTGCATGCTGCCTTGCGACCAGCCTTCACTGTCAGCAATCCGCAGCCACGACACAGCTAGCGTGACTGGTGAATTTGCTGTGGTGGAGCAGCCGGCAGGAATCGCCTTGCAACATACAGATCCTAGCATACCTGACACACCAGCTGCAACATGCAATGGAGATGTGAGAGCAAACATGATTACGCATCATGCTAGCACAGCGCCAAGGCCAGAGTCGGCTGGGTATGGTTTGGTCACTGGGTCAAGCAGGCATACAGCTGTCCACCGACCTAGCGAGGCATCCCTGACCAGCTGGCCTTCCTTCCTAGTCCCACCCAGTGCGGGAGGTGCCAGACACAGGCGCCACTCCAGCCTGGCTGGTAGTCAAGCGGGCTTGGCCCGGCGGAGTATTGACAGCAATCATCAGTTACCGAGCTGCATCCCTTCAAATGAGGCACCGATGCATGCACTGCATGGGCAGAGTTGGGACGTCAAGCAAGGACAAGCTCTGTCCGTCTCTGATTGGACCGCTTTGGGATCAAAGGCCACTCAGGCTACTGATGTGGACTGCCCCAGCCATGCCGTGGGGGACAGTTCCAGGCAAATGGCAGCCATGCTTGTCATGCCGGATACAGGCATGCAGGCCAACAGTAGCTGTGCTGGCACTGAGGCGAGTGCAAGCGCATGGTCACATGGCACGTGGAGCAGTGGTGGTGGTGCAGACAGCCGCCACATTACATTCGATGTGGGTGTGCAAGCCAGTAGCAGTTGCCACAACAGTGAAGCGAGAGCAGGTGCACGATCGCATGCCAGTTGGACCAATGGTGGCTCAGACAGCCGCCGCACCACGTATAGTGCTGCACTGCCCCTTGCCAGCTACCGCTCCACAGCCCTTGACATGCCAGGGGACATGCAGCATGCTATGCAACCTGCCGCAGCTAGCCTTGCAGGCAGCTTGCGCCGTAAAACTTGCCACAGTTGCAGCCATCTGGGCGAAGCAACTAGCCGTTCAAATGCAACTAGCCACCCCACATGCGTTGGAGAGCTGGATGATGATGCACTCAGCTACCGTTCCACAATCAGTGCATCACTGCGCACGCAACCCACCAACGCAACCCCTGAAAGCCATGCTGTGTCCATGCATGTCAGCCACTGTACGCCGGATCAAAGCGCAGGCGAACCTGCACACACAACCTCAGCCGTACCCAATGCTTTTGATGTGGGCATGCAGGACTATGACAGCTGCATCAGTACTGAGGATGAGACAGAACTGCCGGCACAAAATGTGTTGCCAGATGGAAGGCAAGGCTGCTACCTGGCCAGCTGCCGCTCAACTTACAGCGCTGATTTGCCTCTGGCCAGTCCCTATCCTTCTTTGAAATGTTCAGGTGACCAGCAAGCGACTGCCCCTGTTTTGCACACAACCAGTCCAACCAGCACCAACATCAACAAACGCCACCACACGTCAACCAGTCCCACCTTCGTGAGTTTGGAATCAGCCAACCTCAGCTTAGTCACACCTAGTGACCCCCCTGCACGCACAGTTGAAGCATTCCTGGCAGAGGCTTTAGGGTGCGGCACCAGCGCAGATGGGGGACTGCCAGTCCCAACCATTACGTGTGATGTGGGTGTGCAGGCCAATAGCAGTTGCCACAGCAGTGAGACGGGAGCAGGTGCACAGTCACATGCCACATGGAGCAATGGTGGTGGTTTAGACAGCCGCCGCAGTACCTATAGTGCTGCGCTGCCCCTTGCCAGCTACCGCTCATCCCTTGACATGCCAGGTACCGTGCAGCATACCACACAGTCTGCCACAGCTAGCCTTGCGGGTGAAACTCAGCACCACACAGCTACATGCGAACAGCAGTGCCAGCAGCAAACGTTTGAACGCAGTACACGCAACAGTCAAGACCTCCCTTCTGCCAAGCAGGTTGGCCAGATGGAAGTGCATCAGGCTCCCGCAGCCCCTAGTAGTCAACTCGCTGGCGTTGGCGACACGGTGGCGGCCAGGTCTAGCGTTGGCCCAGCTGGCAGTCAAGCAGCGGTTGCGGATTCTGGCAAGGGAGAGAATGCCACAAGGCAAACGCCATGTCTTGTGAGCGCTGGCCGCTCCTTATTCAAAGCCATGGTGGAACGCAGCGTGGGATGGTGTGAAGTGATGTGCGCACTTCTAGAGCGCATCCTGGCTGCCTCCAATAACGACCATGGGCTGTCTGTCATAACGCATGCCCTGGCGCTTTCAGCGCTCCTGGCAAGCAGATGGCGAACAAGTGTGTCAGCCTTGGTAACAGCGAGCAAGCATCACAATACGACCATTCCTCCCAATGCTGATACGCCAGAACAATCCCAAGACATTCCTGGCGCTGCTCCACGGACAGTGCTTGAGCAAGCAGCCCACTTAGCGCCACTACACGAAGAAACACCAAGTGCCATCTACATCCTAGCTCCTGGCCAGCTACAGAAGATGCGGGAAGCGCCAGCCAGTGAGAAGCCTGAGACGCCGCCGATGCGAGAGCCAACCTTGGCGCACGCAGTTGGCAGATTTCCAGATGCTCAATTGGCCCAGGCGCTCCGCGCTTGTCGCATCGTCTCTGCGTCTTCCAACGGCAACAAGCACGACGAGCAAGGCCTAGGTTCAGTCTGGGCACGCCTGCAACGACTCAAGGTACGTGCTTTCATTTGCGACAGCGTCAAAACAACTGTGCCGTCACCGTTGCACCTTGTGCTGGTGGTGGGATCACGATTGGGTTGTCATGTTTGTCAGCTTGTCTACCGACCACTCAGCTTGTCTACCGGCAACTCAGCTTGTCTATCGCCATTTTGCACAGCCTGCAGCAAATTCGAGCTTCGCGAACGGCGCCAGCGGGAGCATTAGCATTAGACACTGTGTGCAGCAGGCATCGGAGAAAATCAAGGGGCGGGCCTTGACGTTGGCAACCGGGTTTCAAATCTACTGGGCCAAAGGAACCTGTGTGAACGGGAATTTTGACGTGGACACACTTGTCAAAGTGTTCGCGCGTGCTTCGCAATGCTGCAGGGGCCAACCGCAAAGCACGAGCACGTCGCGGAGCGTATCATGGCCTGTATACCAGCCCTTTGCAACCAAGCCGTGATGCGCAGTACGTTCGTGGCCTGGAGGCGACAGTGCACGCCCAAGCCAAGGCGCAGCCCAGGCGCCCCTGTGCGCGAGAAGAGCCTTGCCACCCTTGTACAGCTTCATCCCGCATTGCGCAAAATTGTTGAAAATGCTGCCCTGTCACCTTTGGCGGAGCCGAGCTCGAAACAGCATCGATCACCAGCCCCCTCCCATGGTGCCCACCAACCCTTGCCGGCATTGGCAGTGCCCGCGCCGTCTGCTTCAGTTGGCCCCGCCGACCGTCTTGGCGTCGGCCCCATGACGTCCCTACTGCTCGAGCTCCAGGATCTCCCGCTAGCAAGTGCGTCTGACGCCTTGCTTGACTCACGATATTAGGCTTGTTACGTGAGCCGATGGCACTGCTTCTTGATCTTACGCAAGCGAGTTTGGACTGGAAGACTAAGCTTGATGGATGCTCATCGCGGAGCCCAGGTCACAGGACTGCACTACCGTCCTGTGCATGCACCGGTGGACATTGCTTGAAATTCAATTCTCGCCACAGAATGAGTGCAGGTACGGAGGGCATTCTTCACCAGGCGCTGTGCCTTCCCAGTGGCACTGTACTTTTGTCTCTTGTTCATTGACCGTACTCTGCAACCTTGCACAGTGGGCCCTTGTCTGCCACAAAGGAGGGGAATCAACCCGTTGAAGAACCAAGGTTGCCGAAGTACTGCCAACACGTCGTACCGACGATTTAGCTTGGGCCTGGTCTTGACATGACGGAAGTCGGGCATGTGCGCAACATGTGTGTGCTACAAAGCCACCACCAAGTGCAGGCGCTCCTGCAGCGAATTAACATGGGGGTAACTTGCAAGGCGCTGCAGCTGCTCCCACAATTCCTGAAAGTTGGTCCGCTTGCATCCGTACTGGAAGACATTGACCCTTGCAAGCTGGGCCTTGCGACGCAGGGCGATGCTTGCTGAACTATGGACATACCAGTTCCATCCATTCAGATAACTGTGTGTGGTTTCATTTCAAATGCGGTTTCATCTTAGCGGGCGGCCTGCTTGACACATGCTGTAACCCAGGTGCTCTGTTTCTCAAGTGCAACGTTGTTTGCTTCCCGTCGAGGCTTAGCTTGTCTGAACCTTACTTCTGCCCTGTTTACTCTGTGTAAAGAGTAAACTTGGATTTTTTACGATGTTGTCATGCCCACCGACATGTAACAAGCTTCGGGCGACGTTACTCAGGCTAGGCGTTACATTACAATTACATTACAACACATTACAATTACAACACATTTCTAAGCTGCTGATGCGGGCACGCTCCTTGCCCTGAACTCGGGACAGCTCTCGCTTCTTTCTCGCCTCGGGAGTGCTGGTGCAGAGGTGCTGGGGTGCTGGTGCTTGCGATTGAGTTTTTGCTCGCAAGTACCTTGTGCGTACCTTCTCCTGTTGTCTTCTCTACATTTCAAGCGCCCAGTGCCAGTGTGCTTGTCAATTGTGCTTGGTATGGTCTTTGCAGCCAACAATGGAACAATCAAATCTCGAGTGAGATGTGCCAACCTTCATCAATGCTGCCATTTTTGGCCCAATTTTGCTGTCCTTGTGCACGTTCTGCGTCCTGCCATTGTAGTAAGGCTGGAGGTGGAGGCGTCTGGAAAAGGACAGAGCTAGGATGTACGGATTGTAGCTCAGCAGAACGCCGGCAAAGCACAAGCAACTTCAACATTCGGCTCAACTGCGGCAATCAACTGCAGCCACAATTTGAAACGTCATGTTACAAGGATAGTCAAGGGGGACTGGACAAGCATTTGACGTAGAACTTCTGAAGCTGCTGGGCCTGCTATGGAAGGCGACTGGATTAACAGCCCTTTGCTGACGCTTAGACAAAGGCTAGGCAGCAGACCACTGCATTGACGGGCAACCTTTCAAACTCAAAATCGATTACTGTTGATGTTCAATCTTGCATTCGGCTTGAGGAGCGCATTACTGAGTACCGTCCTCTCCCTTGTTGCGGCACCATGACGTAGGACAGTAAACTCTGTCAACGGTAGCAGAAACATTGACAAAATGACGCATCTGATAATCTGGTGTGACGCCTGACACCTGGTAGCCTGATGTGAGCAAGCCTGCTTGGAATGTGGCGATGCCACACAAGGTTACAAAGAAACAAAAAAGAATCGAAATAAGTTCCTGTGTACGCCTTTGGCACAGTACAAAAATCAAGTGCCTCTGACACCACGTCGGTCAAAGAAAGTCAATCCGAAACCTTGGCAGTGCTGGGTTCCACTGCACGTATTTGCAGAACGGATCGATCCAGATCCAAAGCAGGCATCAACATCAGCTACAAACATCCCTGTTCGTCAGCCTGTTTACTATGCCACACGTGGCTGCAGCCACCGACAATAATCACATGCTGTTATCCCGTCATATCACATTTAACGTGCTGCTGGCCCATGATATCACACAAATCAAAGTAGTCAAACGCTCCCGTTCAAGAGTCACGCACAGGAACTGTCCCAGAAATGGCAAACATCTTTTTTATTTACATTGAAAGCGTGAAGTGTACTACTGCAGCAGGTCGTAGTCGTCCAGCTTATCGTTGTACGCCAGCACCTTGCGCTTGATCTTACTGGTATCCACCCATGTCACGAAGTCCTCCATGGCGCGGGTTACATGGAAGGCGGGGTCAGTGACTGTCTCCGGGCCCACGCGCACATGGCCCTGCAACACGACCATGCAACAGCACGCCATTCCTCAAGTTTGACTCCGGATCACCCCAAATTACAGCACGCCAAGTCTGACCCCCTGATCCCTAGTCATCAGTAAAACTGGCTGTCTTCTCAGCTCCTCAGCGCATGCATTCAAAACAGCACACCGACTCTCTGGCTGAATTCTCCATCATCATTTAAAACCAGGCTCTCGATTGATCTCGTTAACACAGACGTTCAATGTGAAACGGAGCAAAGAAGCGGACTTAACCTCGGCCAGTTTCAAACCCACACACACCTGTTCTATAAAGGTGCATGCCTCCCTCAGTGTCTCCGCCATCTTGAGTCGCACCATGACCACAGACAAGCGCCGCCGACAGAAGGCAGCCGTGGCAAGCTTATCGCACTGAACCAGGCTCTTCTTGGCAGGTAGGACGCCCATAGAAAACAGCCTGCAGGCATGCACAGTGCTGGCATCAGTCAGCCTTGCACCTGCCAGCAGCAAGAGATGCACGCCAAAAACCAATACAGGACCTGGGCGCCCAGCTTTCCCTCCATGCTGCTACCGCCATAACGCTGTCCTTCAGCTTTGCAACCAAGCCAAGATACGCTTGCCCAACAAGCGAGCCCCCAGCCAGCCAGTCGGCAGAGCCAGGACGTGCTCAGTGCGTGTGGGCCCCCCTGATGTAATCAATACATGTATGCTCTTAAACCGTGTGTGCTGTGTATGTGCTTGCTGTACATAAGGCCGTGCCAGACCCCACATGATCTCTGCACGCTCACTTTTCTAGAAGCTGGTCCGTAAGGTCTATCCGTAGCTTGTCTGTGCCGTCCAATTGCTTCAGGACGTTTGTGAGCTTGGTCACCATGCCACATATTTTGTTGTATTTCTTGTAGTCATCTCTTTCTTGTATGTGGTATCTCCGCATCACCTGAGATGGCAGCCAGCATGCGGGGCTAGTTGGAGCAAGTATGCACATAGCAGCAGAAGGTGACTGGCTGCCAGTTGACCCACCTGCAGTTCTCGTTGATTGTCCTCGCTCTTCCATCTCAAGAAGTCAACCTTCTTCAAAAGCTTCTTCTCGTGAAACTTGAGCTGCCTCATACTGTGGCGGCGTAACCTAGCCCAGAACCCGGGTTGAGCTCAAGAAAATCGATGAGACTCGTCGGAATCACGCAAATGCCACATCCATCATGACCGGTGACCGCCGGCACAAACCCTGGCGGTTTTCGCTTGTCGTGTCGGTTTTGTCCGTTCGTGCTTGTGCTTGTCATGGAGAAATTTCCAGAACTGTTTGTACTAGTCATGGAGAAATGGATTTTACGTGTAACCATCGAGCATAAGCGTAAACACAACCTGCAGCAAGCGCTGAAAAGAGGAGTTGTGGGTGCCAACCATGGCAAGTCTAGACGCATGGTAGACAGAGAAGAGACAAGTGCGAGAATTGGCATCTTTCGCATGGTCAAGTAGGAGATTTCTGGTCACTAACACATGGAACTGTGCTTGTCAGCAAAAGATCTTCCAGCCTTTGCCTCTGTTTTAGTTTTTGTTTTTACATGTGTGACTCTTACCGGCTGTTACCGGCTGACCCTTGCTGTTACCGGCAGCAAGGCCCTAGGGGATGAGATGCACATTCTAGCACAGCCTATTGCAAACGGTACGTTCGCTTGTGCAACATCCTGGTCAACTTTGCTGGCATGTGTGCGTTTTGACCTGGCCAGACAATACTTGTGCCCAACAACTGTCCCAGAACTGTCAAATTTCTTTTTTTGTTGTTTCTGTGTCCTAGGTTGGTCTTTAACAGTCAAGATGTCGCTAACAAGCCCAGTAGAAGCTAGCCCATAGCAGCTGTTCACACTTTGACAGGGCGAGTACATCACTTTGACAGGGCGACTACATCACTTTGACAGGGCGACTACATCACCTTGACAGGGCGACTACATTGCCACTCTGTGACTGCAAACGAATTGTATGTACGGATCACACCTCATCCAGCACAAAGTGTGGCAGGCTCCACCTAAACCAGCAGCAGCCGGTGCGAGCAAGTCTAGAAACCACTGTTCTCATCCAACACGTCATACCACCAAACAGTACCCTTGAAGTTATACCACCAAGTACCCTTGAAGTTATACCACCAAGTACCCTTGAAGTTATACATGCAGAAACTGCACGTCAGACCAGATCAGACGTCATGTTGCAAAAAACACAATACTGTACAGCCTTGCACAGCCTTGCATCTGGAGGTTGAAGTCCTGCACTCCCGAAGCCCACTTAACCCTGTACAGCTAATTCTGTACAGTTATGATATCGCACCTTGCTTCACTAGAAGTGACGAACTTGCACGGCTAGATTCCCCTGTACTAGATGAAAATCTTGCAATTTGCGCAAATAGTTTGAGTTTGCGTTGGACGTGCTTCCTGGTGTGCACTCCCTTTTTGTAACGACCACTGCACCCAAACCACCAGTCCCATACACACAAAGAAGTATACTGCAGTCATGCTGCCTGAACACATAAGTCTTGATTTTCTCTAATCAGACAGCCTCTTCTATTAAGCAGCCTCTTCGTCTTCTGGTTCCTTGCACCATCCATGCCAGCGCCTGAAACAACAGCGCTGAAAAAATAGCGGCAAACACTACACGTCCCAGGATCACCAGCTGCCGAGCTAACTTCCCTTAACTTGCTCAGACGTGCTAATGGTAGCTCTCTCATCATGTAACATGCCTTCAGCTCATGTCGTGGCCATCCTTGCCAGCAACCCGATGTCCCAGACATGGCCCATGCCATCAACCCAAGGCCGTCATGCCTGCCCCCGCCTCATGTCCATTGTAGGTCAGCCGTGCGTCCTTGTCGACCGTTGGCACTCTGCAAGCACAGGCGCAAGGCCAGGCAAAGTGGCACGCTACCTTAACATTAGGTTGCGCATGCGAGATACACTTGGCAAGCTGCCGTTCCGGATCACGGCGCCTGTTCCATGCTGCACACGCAAGTTCACCTGCCTGCCCACCCTCTGTAACTCCTGTTCCCCCTGACCCACCCTCCCTCCTTGAGCTCATCCTGCACTCCCAGGTCCCCTCCTATCTCCAGCTGAGCAGCCTTGGCCACGGCCCTCAGGCTAGGGATGTCATCGGGCAGCGTCTTGTAGAGCCGGATCAGCGTGCGTGCACCCTCCTTCAATTCCCTAAGCATGGGACATACACACACACACACACACACACACACACTCTGACAACCAGCCAGTATACAAGATGCAACATGCATCACCACAACGACGAGCGACTGCCTGGATGCACACATACAATTGTACTACCAGTGGCCATCAGCCTTGTGCCGGGTTTGCAAAGTGCATGACATGAGGCACGCGAGCGCGCACAGGATGCACTGACACCCAGCCAGTTTCCTGATACATCATGATCATAGCCACACGCTGCCACTAATCACCAGTCTTAGGCTGAGTTTGTAAGGATTTTAAAAGCCTGGCGCCTGAGCCAACAGTCACATGGAAATGCGATTAACTGCTGCCGCATGCATGCGACCACTGCATCATGCATGTTGTGCGCATTCACGCGGTCTGCCCACGCCTTCGTCTGGCTTGCGAAGTTGCAAGTGCAAGACGCTTAGCCGCCTGGTGTGGCTGACTGCTGCTGCTATCACAGGCGTGGTGCATGCCCTGACAGGTCGTATCCACACCTGTCCTTGCTTCCATCAGGCTCCCATGCGTACAGGCCGAACTTCATAGTGAAGCCCGTGGCCCACTCAAAATTATCCATGAGCGTCCAGTAGTAGAAGCCGCGCACGTCGTAGCCATCCGCCATGGCCCTCAGCACCTAGGGCACACAAGGCAGGCAGCTAGTGCAGTGTGCCAACCACGCTGGCATAGCCTGTGGTTGATGACTGGCTAATGTATGAGACAGAAGCACGCCTCTTTGTCCAATCAAGTGTGTGTCGTCTGACTTGACGTTTGACTTGAATCCTTAGGCTCTGCCTCATGCCAACTTGCCACGCACTTCCTGCACAGTGCAAGGTCCACTGACCACACGCGGCAGTCAGCTCCTGCCTAGCCCTGACCCGCACGCACCGCCTTAAAGTACGAGTCGATGTACAGATGGCGCCGGTCGTCCCGGGCATCAGCAATACCCGTCTCCGTGATGTACATGGGGATGTTGTATCTGCTCGACCTGCAGTGCAGCACACCACATGCACACATGGAAGGGTGAGCAGCTCCAGTGCGCGGGCATCCTTGTGGCATCACACCCAGTGCACCTGTGTGCTTGGACTGCCCTTGCAACACCATGGCAACCATGTCGACCATGTTGAGCTTGTTGCACCCGTCTGCTCGACCCTTCAAGCCTTGCTCTGTGTTGCACAAAGCCAAAATTTCAAAGTCAAACTGGCTGTTGACCCAGCAGTTCCCACGTTCTGCTGGTGCCTGAGCACATGCTGCCTGTCCGAACCAAGGCCTTGCATGAAGTGATGCTGTCCATCCCATGCTGCACAAACCATCCAGGCAGCTGGCGTTCCTGCCCTTCCGGGTGCGGGAGCATCGACAAGTGCATGCATGCCCCGCACCTCTGGATGGCCTTGTACAGCCCCTCCGGGTGAATTGGGTAGTACATGTCCGTCATGACCTCAGATGGCATGCATGAGGGCGCAAGGTACCAGGACAGCACCGTGCGGCTGTAGTAGTTGATGCCCCACCAGTCGCAGGGCGGCTTGCCTGCCGGGTCCTTGTAGCGGAGCCACTCGCCAATCACGGGCAGCTTGTAGACAAACTCCCCCTGACAGCCACACACAACAGCACGACCCACCAAAGTGATGGCTGCGTGATCACAATGTGCTGGCAAAAGTCCGCATGTTGAGCAATGTGAGGAGCAACATGTGCACTGATTGTTCTGTTCAACACACCATATTCAATTCATACGTGACTGTGCTGCAAGTGTTGTCCGGCTTGGGAGTCGGCTGCAGCATGCGCAGTCAACAACCAGCTCGATACACAATTAGACAGAACATCCTGGGACACTCAGTGACTGAGAGGTCATTTTGTCTCTCAGTGACTGAGAGGTCATTTTACCACGAGGAACGGCAAACAAAAGCAGAGAGTACGGCCACTGTAAAACGAGCACATACTGCGGACATGTAGCTTGTAATGCGGCATGCAGACAAAGCGACCTGTCAACATGTCTGATCTGCTATGCTGTGTCTTGGTGTGCTGGTTCCTCACCGTGAGCATCCAGTGGTCCACGATGTCCCAGCCCCACCAGTAGGTCATCCACTGGGCAATGGTACTGCAAACAAACCAGATTGCACAACAATGCAGCATATAACTTCAAGAGATCTCGTAACAATGTACCGCTTACTGCGTGCAAATCGGTGTCTTTTCGTTCATGATCAACCATCTTCATGTGCTCGTGCGTTGCTTGCCACGCTCATCTCCTTTCCAGGCCAGACTGCTCGTATGCACATCAACCCATGTCCCTTGAACGCCCTGTGCCTCAGGACCACTGCGCACATGGCCGCCACTCACTCTGCCACCATGTGCAGCATGCCCCTGCCCTGCGCAGCGAAGGTGATGTGGTGGTGCACCAGGCCTATCTGCGCCACCTGCCCGCCGGGCAGGGCCTTGATCGCCCTGTACGTGGCCACATGTGCCTTGAGTATGTTGAGCAGGGTGGTGCCCGCGTCCGTGAGGTTGAATATGTAGCCGGGCGGCATCATGCCGGTCATGAAGCCAAGGAACGTGTAGCACTACGAACATTACAATGCGGACAAGATAACAGACCAGACAAGGCGTACAGGACATGCTTTGGCCTGACTCTGCGTGCGATCACAAAAAGTGACAGATCAGGCATGGCGTAGAGGGCCATCCAGTGCATGCTACAGCCTGCTTAGCCCTTCACCAGCTGTGCCCATCTGATAGGTGGCTGACTCCCACATGTGCTTGAGAAGCTCAGTAAACACTGAAGTGACTCTCCCCTCTCTGCATCCCCAGCATCCCTGGCAAGCAATGCTTGGCCTTGTTGCCAGCACTAGCATAACACGCTGTCAGGCACTAGACTACTTGAACACGCACAGTTGGCTCATTGAAGGTTGCCCACAGCTTGATGCGCGATCCAAACATCTTGAACATGGCCACGGACCACTCCACGAAGATGGGGATGTTCTCCTCCTTCTGGAAGCCGCCCAGATCCTCGAACCATACCGGGTGTGTGAAGTGGTGCAGGGTGCAGTTGGGCTCCAGGCCAAGCGACTCCATCGCGTCAAGCATCTCATGAAACCTGTAGCGTGCAACGAGGTAAAGTTAGACCAATCACCGGTAGCCGTGCACTGCTAGTCAGTAGAACTGAAGATAAGCCGTAATGGATCTGTTCACGCATCAGCACATCGCAAGGTTTTGATTACTTCGTGGTCCTGTGTGTGCTAGCCAAGTTGTACTAGCTGAGATACAACAAGTTTACATCAAGTTGAAGGAATCCTTTCTGAAAGGAATCCGCGACATACGCAGCTAGGCCAGGCCCGTGCATGCACCGCACAACACGCTGTTGCCTGAGCATAGTCCTGCCTATATCTTACACCCGCAAGCCCAGTAGCATATGGTGTAGGTGTTCACCATGCTGGCCACATCCGATGCCTGTTTTGGGTGCACGCGAGCTAATGCTGGCCACTTCTCGTTGCATTTAGTGCTGTGAGAGGTCACCTTCCAAAGTGGCATAAGCAGGGCGTAATACCTTGCCAGATGGCAGGCAGGAGGGGTTGGCCACCACCACTACTATCCTGGTGTGTCGCAATCCCCTTCACATGTAGGTTGGACGGGTTGGAATCCCTCCCCTTATGTGAGAGGACCTGCTTCACAATTATTTTTTACACGTGACAGGAGGAGAGCTGATGCCACGGTGTTTCATGCAAGGCTCATGCAAGGCTCACCTGGCGATGGCCGTCTCATCATACTTGCCACGCGTGGGCTCAATGCGCCCCCACTCAAAGGAGAAGCGGAAGGCAGTGCTGCCTGCTTTCTTGGCCAGCTCAAGGTCCTCTCGGAATCTGTCAAGGCATGTGGGCCAAGTAAGATCAGCTGAGGAAAAAGATCAGCGAGATGGGAAGCCAAGCTGCTGTTGACATTTGTTGCAAGCAACATGAACCTGAAGCGAGGATCGTGCCCGAACTGAGTTTGGCATGGAGTTGAAAGATGCGAGCCATGAGCATGATCAGCTTTCCAGCAAAGCATGCTGGGCGCACCTTCCCCAGAAGTCACAACTCTTTCCAATCTTGTGAGGCCCCCTGGTGGTGCTGATGCCAAACCATGACAGGGGCCACCTCTGGTACGTGAAGCGGGTCCAGTTGGACACTCCCTCATCAGAAGAGTTCTGCCACACTGAGATGGCTATGCCCTTGCGGAAGTTGTCATTAGGAGCAGGGTGAACTCCGTTGGGAACGACCTCATCACCAATTCCGTTGGCTGTGACATTTCCATTCTGCGCAAGGTTCGGCATGCTGTGCCGTGTTCCGGCAGTAGTCTGGCAGCGCGATCACCCTAAGCTGCTTGCGCTGTGAGTTAAGGATTACGGGGTTCACCCCGTCCCAGGTGCGAGGCGTGGAGTGAGGTCATACTTGCCTGTCGAATAGTTAACGCATCCTCCAGTCTCGTCACATTTTCGGCCTCCCGCTACTCAGTTGTCTTGCTTCCTTTCAATCCACTTCAGACAAATGTTCCCAGGCATGGGTGCAGGCGGTGGTGGCATGCCCCCAGGTTTTCCAGGAGGGATGCCCGGTATGCCCGGCGGAGGCAGGTGCGCCATATCAGAGCTGTGCTAATGGAGCAACGCAGCGCTGCCATCGCGTTGGTCATTTTTGCCCTGTCATCTCGAGACTTCTAAATTTCTTGATTGATTTGCTTTTACAGCTTTGACTTCGCCGCCCTGCAGCAGGCGCTGAACGTGAGTCCGATGGTGGACGCTGCCAGTTGCTTTTAACTTGGCACGAGGGTCTAGCACGGAGCTGGCCGGTACAAGTGATCTGCATGGGCTGATGCCAAGCACTTTGCGGCCACCTCCTTGCCACGCAGGACCCGGCCATCAAGGATATGGCTGAGCAGATTGCCAAGGATGACACATTCAAGCAAATCACGGAGCAGCTGCAATCGCAGTTCGGCACCATGTTCCAACAGCAAGCCCGGGAAGGTGGTCCCCCGACGGATCCAGCTGCCGCGGCAGCCGCATTCGACCCCTCAAAGTACATGCAGGCCATGAGCGGAATGTTTCAGAACAAGAACTTCATGCAGATGGCGGAGCAGCTGGGCAAGACCATCATCGAGGTGCGCCACGCTATCAAGGGTTTGACCTGGACACATGCGCATCTGCTTCTTCTCTGCAGCTGCAAGTCAGTGCATGCTGCTTATTACACGTCAGGATGCTTGACATTTTGCCAGTAATGGTTATATGGCCTGCACTGTTGCAGAAAGATCCACACATGTCTGAGATGATGAGGACCATGCAGGACCCAGACTACAAGACAAAGGTTGAGGCAGCCCTTAAGGGCATGAAGGATGACCCTGAGCTGAAGCCCATGTTGGATGAGCTTGAAACAGCAGGCCCCATGGCCATGATGAAGTGAGTGCTACAAGTCTGCGCTGCTTGTACACAGCTTGTTGAGCCGGAGGGTATGCTGTCTAGCAGAAAGTCATGCACACTTTCATTCTGCTGGTGGGAAAATATTGGATCAGCAACAACCGAAGGATGCTCAGAACCATGCTGAAGAGTGACCCTGTTCTAGCAAAGGGCAATCCACAGTTCACTACCCTAGTGTTGACACTGCATGGGGTTACTCTGCGTATTGACAGGCAAGGTTTGACATGTGGCAGCTTCCGATATGCGTTTTTCTGATTCTTCGTTCAGTTCAGCACACCCTGCTCAAGTGAGCAGCGCAAAAAGACACTGAACTTTTGTGGGATGACGTATTAGATAACGTACGTATCAGATTTTGTCCTGGCATGTAATGCAGGTATTGGAATGACCCCGATGTGCTGGCCAAGCTGGGCAAGGCCATGGGGGGTGCTTTGGAGATGCCTCCAGGTGCTGAGGGCGTGCGGGAGGGGGAGGAGGAGGAGGAGGAGGGAGTAGAGGAGAACCTGCATGCTGCGGCCAGTGCAGGTGTGTGGGGCATGCACATGCAGCGCACACCCATGGTGATGTTGTACATGCAATCTTTGTTTTGAGCTCTCATCATGTGCCAGAGTAAGAGCAAGCAACGTGCTTCAAAGCTGCTTTCTAAACATCGTTCCCACTATGGCTGGCAGCTTGAGCCGCATATTGCTGTGTTGGCCTCTGGAGCTGAGGCGCGTTGAGCAGACGTTTTTGTGTTGTCAACTATTGTGTATGCCTTAGGCAAGAGTACAACAGGGCAAACGGTCAACACTAGGGGCACTGAGGGTATGTTGCATGAATAGAAAAAGGTTACACAGCAGCTGTCTTCCACATCTGTATTGTTGAGACACTTCGACGGTACAGATTTAAAGGCTCGAACAGGGGCACGTTCTGGGATCACCCATGACAGAGAATTTGAAACGATAATGCTCAAAACATGAACATGAACTGAGATGAGCAAGACAAGAAACCAATAGCCAGCGGCAGCTGAGGCAGCCAGAGTTGGATTTACAATTGTTGAGCTAGCCTCGCATTCACTTCCCATGAGCATGTGTGCGATGTTGGCACTTGCTAGGGGCTCTGCATATGCTCCTGGCGCTTGCCATCGGCCTGTCCATGTGCGCTGCCTCGTGTTCTTCAGGTGACGTGGAGCTGCTGAAGAAACTGCTGCAGGAGGGCGCTGATGTCGACGAGGCAGACGAGGAGGGGCGCACAGCCCTGCACTTCGCGGCCGGGTATGGGGAGTTTGACTGCGCACGCGCCCTCATGGACGCCGGTGCCAAGCTGGATGCCGTGGATAACAACAAGAACACACCCCTGCACTACGCAGCTGGCTACGGGCAAGCGGAATCGTGCACAATGCTCATTGAAAAGTGAGTGCACGGCAAACCTACTGAGCCACGTCAGCCATGTTATGCTGTTGAATTAGTCGCCACATTAATTGTTCATGCGTGCTGAACTTGCCAGTTGCACCTATTATGAACTGTTGCGCGCATATCTCTGCTGCCCTGCTCTTTGTTTGTGTGTACGCGTGCGGCCATGACAGAAAATGGGAGGTGTGTGGTGGTGCTTGCAGAGGTGCCAACAAGGACTCCAAGAACATGGATGGCAAGACAGCCCTTGAGGTGGCTCAGCTCAACGACCAAGCGGATGTTGTCAAGGCACTGGAGGCTTAAGCAGGGGTTCCTGCGTTGTTTCTGTCAAATTGCACGTTTTTGATGACCTAGCACAGAGTCCTTGGCGGAGAGAACTATTACAAACACTGCGACTTCAACTGCGCCTTGAAATTCATGCTCAATGCCTGATGCACATCCTGCACGAGAGCATAGCTATGCGTTCAAGAGCTCATTTCTTTTGTCTGAGTTGACTTTGTCTTCGGAAGCATGTGCTTAGAAACGTAAATATGTTGCATATAACATATGAGAGTGTCAGCAGCAGCTGCCACAAGTTGTCGAGCACTGAAGTGACAGGCCTGAACGTCCATATACCAGTGTCACAGCGCTATGTTGTTCAGTATGCAATGCTTATGGAAGCGGGGAGGCTGGCCTGTGTGGCCCGAAGTAAAGCGGCAACTGTGCGGCAACTGTAAAGTGGAGCTACTCCTTCTCAAACGGCTATCTCAAGACACGGCTTGCCATGCCTTCAAATGGACTGACAGTATGAAAGGAACAGGCTGTCATGCCACACAAAGTGCATCGTCAACCCTTGCACAATTGTATGCCGTCTTCCTGGCTTTCCCGTCGGCCTGTTATCATGACTCAATGCATGTTCAGAGATGGCCTCAAGGAACTGGTCAGGTCTTGTGAGTAGGCTGGCTACCAGGCCAGTAGTTACAAGGACAATGCCAGCAGACCCAGTGTAGCTCTGGAAGTATTCCCTGAACCCCTAAAAACGATGTTTGCCAGTTCTGGGACAATTTGACACATCCGTGTTGTGAAGCGTGTCTTTGACTGGAAGTGGCGATCTATGTTGTTCTTACAGACACGCCGGGCAGCCAACTCACAGCACAATAACCTGAATGTCACTGGTGGTCGATACAGTCGGTTTTCAGCTCCACACCAAGGCTCAGCGGGCCGCTGGTATCAAGCATTGTGCGGGCATCAAGTTGCTGGGTGATTACAGGTGCTCTTGGTTAGGCTAGGGATCCAAGAAGACAGGGAACGTGGTTAAGCAGCATAAACGGGACAGCAACAACAAAAGCATCAGCAAAAAAAAAAGAAGTTTGCCAGTTCTGGGACAATTCTTTGGACTGGCACTGGAGCCGGTTTGTTTGTGGTGTGTGTACTGGGGCGTGTGCTGGTTCCAGTGTTGTCGTGTATGATTGGGCTGTGTCAGTGTCATCTGTTCGCCATGGTGTGTCGCTGGTATGTGTGTGTTGGTAGACGGTGTGGTGCACTGTCATGATACTGGGATATATGCTTGTGATGCCATGTCTGGGACAGATAATGAGACAGGTGATGAGACAATGAAACAGGCGACACTTGTTACACCAACTTAGAGAGCCAGTGGTGCTGGTGGATGGGGTGCGTTGGGCAGGGGTGGTGGTGGCTGGGGAGGTGTGGGTTGCTGGGGTGATGGGGACCACGACA